>CM021103.1:651658446-651690690 GCA_007115665.2 Sequoiadendron giganteum | reverse complement strand
AGACAAAATTAGGGTTTAAGGGTTGAGAGTAGAGGATAGAGGGTATAAGGGTTAAGGGTAGAGGGTAGAGGGTAGAGGGGAGAGAGATAGAATTAGGGTTTAAGAGTTGAGGGTAGAGGATAGAGGGTATAATGGTTAAGGGTAGAGGGTAGAGGGGAGAGATAGAATTAGGGTATAGAGGGTATAGACAAAGAGAGAAAATAAATCTATAAAGAACTAACTTTCTCATAACGTGAGCGCATTTTGAAGAAGTAGAGATGTGACTATTCTAGCAAGAAATAGTGCGCTCATGTTATAACATGAGCATATTTTGACTTGCTCTAAAAATGGTAAAAAACTCAATATATCCGTGATCTCAAGGCCCACATTCTGCATATTCTCCTGGTTCTATGCATGCTCCGACAAAAAGTAGCTTTTGATGATGTTGTGAAGTGTGCATGCATTTTTTTCACATTCCACCACTTTTTTCATGATCTTTATACCACCTTTGCATGAATTAGTAGAGTTTTCATGTTGAAAGGAATATAATATCAATTCAAGTTTGAATTCCATTCAAAAGTGATATAGAATTGAAGTTTGGAGGGGAACAAGATTTTGAAAAAGTCAAATTGTTGTGCAGTTTGAAGAAAGAAGAAGCAAAAGCTACATAATTGGGTAGAACTCCTCCATTTGAAACTCTGGTTTTTTAGGTATGTGAAGTCTTTACACATTTTCTTTCATTTTATTATGGCTTGCTTTCATTTTTGTTATTTTTCATATTCTATGTTGATCATTTTTTGTTTGTCATTATAACCTTAGGTTGTCAATGCACATTTTAAACTACACAATTCTACACACTTTCCAATTATATTTTTAAACCACATCTCTTTGAGGCATTTTGTTATTTAACAATTACCTTGTGTATGCTTCCACATTTTGTATACACATATATATCACATAAGTTTTAAGGAAGTAAAAAAAACATTATTTCTCAATCCTTTATTATGGATGTGCATACCACTCTCCAAAGCTTTCATTGAGGTATTTTGTCAAACAATTATACCAAGCAGCTAATTGCCTTGTCTATGCTACCAAATTTTCCATACATGTCTCTAAAAAATTGGACTATACTCCTCCCACATTGATATATCTTTGAAACTATTTTGGTTTTCATCTCTATTTCTAAATTTACCTCATCACTAAATCTACCTCATTAGTTATGTTGTGATATATTTTAAATGTTTCCTTGATTAGTCTACCTATAAGGGATTCTAACCCTTCTCTCCACTATTTCAAGACTCTTTATTCAAGGCTAAGTTAGCAACATGGGGAAAGGTGCAACCTATCTTGCAATCATGGCTCAAAATAGAAGCATGGACAAAGCATTTGAATTGTTTAACAATAATGTTTTCGTATAAATGTATGCAAAATGTGGTAGCATTGACAAGTTAGTGAACTTGGCAAGATAGTGAGCTCAATCACTAGCTTGCCAATGTGGTAGGGTTGAGAAGGTAGGGGCAGAATATGCCTCATAGAAATGGGGTCTCACGATGGGGTAGCATATGCCTCATAGAAATGGGGTCTCATGGTGACCGTGAGACCCCATTTCTATGAGGCATACACTGCCCCTACCTTCTCAACCCTACTGCATTGGCAGGCTAGTGAGCATAGAAATGGGGTCTCATGGTGACCGTGAGACCCCATTTCTATGAGGCATACACTACCCCTACCTTCTCAACCCTACCACATTGGCAGGCTAGTGAGCTCACTCACTAGCCTACCAATGCAGTAGGGTTGAGAAGGTAGGGGCAGCGTATGCATCATAGCATTCACATGCTGATGCAGAGCAGGGAGGCAATCATTCATCAACCACAATTCAAGTCCTTTGAAACAACTTTGTAGCTCTTAGAACCCTAGCTCTTGGATTTCTCACACAATCTCTCTATTTGCCTTAAAGGTCTGCCAACTCTGTTTCTAGGTCCTATCTCACAAATTCAAACTAGAACCCATTGAACAAATACATTTTTAGACACCCTTTATGTCCTTACATAAAATATCACAAAAAATCATACAACTCTTTTGGAACAAAACCCTCAAATAGGTGCTTCTATGCTGTCCTAAACCTTCAATTAGGTCACTTTTACAAAGTAACACCCCTTTAAAGTTATTTCCCACAAAAAATTACTTTGGATAGTCATGTACCAGGTTGTAAAACCTCAAGATCCACTATTTTTAATTAGAGGAAGGCCCACTAACTCACCCAACCATGAAACCCTCAATTTGGCTTGTTTTAGGGAGGGTTTATTGGAAATATGCCTTCCCAAACTGTTTTCAATCTAACAACACTTCAAACACTTTGAAAATTGTCTAAAAAAACTTAATAAGCCTTGAAAATTTTTTGTATCCAAGAGTTTCACCTATCACCACCCTCTAGCCACCAAATTTGATAAAAAAACAAAGGAATGCCATCTAAGGCATCACACAAAACCACTTTCAAGGCCTCCCCTGCTCATAAATCTCATTCAAACATCTATTCCTACCATTTTAGACTCATTCCACTGAGTCAAAGTATTTACAATAGGTGGAATGAGTCAATTTCTCATTTTAAGCAACCACAACCCTTCAAAATAGGGTTTTAGACCTCATTGATGACAAAAAAGACATAAACTAAAATTGCAACTTAGCTAGGTGCCCCTGCACCACATGGCTTGTCCATGCTTCCATTTATAGTCTATCTTTCAATCATGGCATGCCACATTACCACATTTCTTTAAGGTATTCTATCAAAAAAATTAATGTGACCTTTGTCTATGCTAGAAATACTCTTCTAGAGGTTGATTGTAAGTATTTTTTATGAAGCCTTGAATACATATATTTCATTTATTTGAATGGATAAATTTTTTAGGAGCTAATATTTGTCTCATTACCATGCTATAGGTAAAATTATCCGCCATGCTGAAGAAATGAAAAAGGAATAAACTAACAGACGAAGAGTATGAAACCTTCAAAGCAAAGGAGAGAGAACGGGTGGTGGAATATCGTGAAAAGAAGAAATTGGATATGATTGACGAAAACAAGCCAACTGAAGAGGAACCTCAACTGTGAAAAAGAGAATAGGCATTGGCAACACAAAGGGAATGAATGCGAAAGCATCGTGGTAAGATAGAATCAGATACCGTAGTTGGAGACACACCCTCTACAACAAGTGAATATGAAGGGACACCATTAAGCACAAGCGAATATGGAGGGGCATCATCTACCAAAAGTGAATATGGAGGGACACCATCTATTGCAAGTGAATATGGTTGGACACCATCCAACACATCTCAAGTTAAGAGTACATCATCACTCGAATTTGACGAAGAAGGTATGCCATCATCCCCACATGAACCTCAAGGTATGTCTTCTACTCCACCCTTGAATGAAGGTACACAATCTATCCCACCTCAATTAAATATTGATGAAATTTCTAATGTTGAGATGTATGTACCTAGGAGAACACCACCTATAATTTTGCGTAGAAATCCAAAGTATTTGATTAATATTGATGAGGATATTTTGCAGCGTAGGGAAGGTAAGATTCCAGCACACACTTGTAGAAGATATGTTGATAACATTTGGAAATCGTTCTTTGAAAGGCTAAATGAGACCGCAAGATGTCAACTATTTGTTGAAATGATGCAGTGTATAAAGTATAGAAACATCATGAAGACTCCTGGGTTGAGAAAATTGAATGCATCGAGTGAAAACACTATTGTGAAGAATCTAGTGGATGCTTATGAGAGTGTGGGTAAGACCTCATGCTCAAAGGATAGTAATTCCACTCGGCGTATCATTACATCAACTTTGGTAAGTAGTAAAACAAAGAGATCTCATCTCATTAGAAAGATGAGTGAACAAATGAGGATTAGTACAAAAAATTTATCAAGAGCCGTTCAAAGGCGACAAAGAATTGAGGGCACCGATTCAAATCAATTATAGGCATTTTGGGGGAGACTGCCATGAAAAGATAAAAAGTTGTTGAAGTATTGATAACACTAATTGAAGAGTATTGGAAGAATAGCACAAGGCCATCTTTGAATCAAAGGGATGTGGTGAGAAGGAGAATCGATAGTCGGAACTATGAGCCACATCCAAAGCATTTTTTGGATACGACTCAAACCCAATTTTTTCATAAATTTCAACAAGATTATCCTCAAATTAGTATTTTTCAAAGATATTTTGAAATGCTTAAACCTTTTTATGTCAAGATAAATCACACACACTACTTCTTGTTGTAGACTATATATTGAATTCTCTAACCATTATGATGTTTATCGTTCTATATATTTAGATTTTCATACTAACAATGTTTTGCAGGATTGTGGCATAGAAGCCCCACCAACATATTCAAGAGAGTTCTTATCAAAAAATTTATGTGAAATAGAGGATGGAGAAATATTCTATAGGAAAACATGTTTGGATGGTTCATGCAAGCATTGCGGTGGCTTGCAGTGTATGCCAGTATGTCAACATATGAGGTGGGACAAAAACTAGTAGAGTTCGAGAAGTATAAAATAGTGGCATACGTTACAAAAGATGAGTCTCAAGAAAAAAGGTGTGATTTGGTTATTCAGAAGATTCCAGTGTATGAGTTTATGTCCATTTTTGGTGACAATATAGTGTATGAGTATGCAAGGCATACCCATAGAGCTCGATGGCTGGACACACAATTCAAGATATGCAAGGACACCTTTCTAGTTGGAAGCATAGTATCAGTGGTTGACTTTACAAAGAACTACACTCTACAACCATAACGTGAGGTGTAGTCATAGTATTAAAACTCCACACAGGTTTTGATATTTGTGCACATAACATTCATTCATGCAGTTGATAGTATAGAGGACCAAAGGAAGGTATTGAGGTATTATCACTTTTATATTAGTGATGATCACACACATTATCCAAAGTTTGTGCAAGATTGCTTCCAGATGTTCTATAGTGATTTGGCTCAGAGCGGAATAGCATACAGTCAACATATAATATGGTCGGATAACTGTGCAGTATAGTTCAAGAACTCGCGCATTTTCTACTGGTTGAGCAGGATGAATGTCATTAAAGGTGTTCAAAAAATGTGGAGCTTTGTTAGGTCGGGCATGGAAAGGGGGAGCAAGATGGTGCAGGAGCATGTGTGAAAAGAGCATTAGCACGAGAAGAGTTAAAGTATAAAGACAGTGCAAAGTTTACTGATGCAAGATCAATCGTTGAGTGGTTCAATGCTTTGATGGGTCCAGGTAATAAAGGTTCATCTTTAGTTCATAGATTTTTTTGTTGATGGATGATACTAATATTGCACCATATGAGGATTATTGTACACTAATAGGATCGAGTAAGCTACACTCTTTCCTTAGCTCAAATGAAAGTTCATGGAGTATCAATACATGGAAGATGGCATGCTTTTGTTCTTCATGTACAATGCAAGCTTGAAATGATTGTGAGTCAGGGGAGTGGGTTGACCAATGGTTGACAAGTTATCTTAGTCCACTTGACATGTATCACCCTCCAATGACATTGGAACTGACACAGATGGAATCATTGATCGACTTTGACCACATATCAGATCTATTTCAACCAGGTAATATATCTACTTGCTTAGTTTTTGAAATTCCTATTGTTATCTTACTTTGTAGTGTATCCGTAATGTTGACTAATTTCAAGAGATTTTCTACACATATCAATGTATGGCATGTTTAAGAAGTTGTAGATGAAGACAACGAAGAGGGAACACACTATTACTTGTGTCATTGTGTTGAGGCCAAAAAGAAATTAGAGGCCCTAGTTATAGATGGAGAAAACATCAAATACCCTACAAGCTCAATTGTTGTTACTAGCACGTGGCTTAGAAGGTACCCACATAAGAGTGTTAAACATTGGCTGTTTCAGGACTTTGACATGCATCATAAGATTCTTCATTACTTGAACCTTGTTGTGGCATCCAATGTTCATTTGACCAAATATGGGGTTAGACCTTTGAACAAGACCTTATGGAAGGTCCGTTAGTTTGACCATGAGGCAATACTTGATGCAATAAAGAATAGATCAGACCCAGATGGTTCATTGGATTAATTTGTAAGTATGCACATTGGTTCTTCTTAATTTATACTTGTATGCACATTAATTTGTTTGATGCCAATACTATAATCTTCTTTTACTTTGCCTATTTGTAAGTAACCTGCTAAAAATTGATTGGTGTCCCCTTGTAGAAAAATGTAGATTTATGAGCCATCCAAGAGAATCTCAGCCAGAAAAGCAATGCAACATCCTTATTTTGATGAAATTGACAAATCTCAATTATGATTTTAAGCCATTAAAAAAGTGTGTGTGATTCTTTGTCAGGGAATTTCAAGTTATTCATTTGAAGTTAACCTTATCACATGAGCACCTATGATGTAGACATTATAAGATCATCTTGAATTTCAAGTTATTCTATTCATGAGAGGTGTTGTGTGCAATAGGTATCTTGGAACTCCCAGTGAAGATGTACGACCATGAGTGACTAAGTTGAGAGACTGGCATACATATCCTCAATGGAATCATCAAGATTTATGCCTTGTTTTTCTCGATTTGGAACCAAATGGTGTAGATTTGTTATCTGTAAGTGCCTTCCATCTATTTTCCTTTCATTTCCATTTTGGATGCTCTTTTTTTTTCTTCTTTTACTTTGCATATTTGTAAGTAAAATACTAAAAATTGATTGGTCTCTCCTTGCAGAAAATGCTAATTTATGAGCCATCAAAGAGAATCTCAGCCAAAAAAGTAATGCAACATCCTTATTTTGATGATCTTGATGAATCTCAATTCTAATTTGAAGCCATTATAAAAGAGTGTGTGAAGCTTAGCGAGGGAATCTCAAGTTACTCATTTGAAGTTACCTCATCATGAGAACCTATGATGTAGACATTATAAGAGAATCTTTAATGTATGAGTGACATTGTAAAATATCTATGAGAATGGAGTACCTAAGGCATTGTAATGAGATTTACTAAAATATTGAAATTTGGTGCAAGGGCACCAAGGTTATTGAGCAAATTTGGTTCATGGAAGTCTTAAGTTAGTTTTGTGTTTTGAGTTTTGTTAATTGAATAAGGTCATATTAGACCAATTTATAATGTAATAATCCATGTTAGTTGTTTTTGGGGTCATTTTGGAGTTCATGTTGCATATTTGTCAAAATGATGTAAAATTGTAAAAATTGAAAAGTTGTCAATGTGAAAAAGTGCAAAAAAATGTAAACTTGAAGAAGCCCAACAGTCATGGGAATTCAAAGGGAAGTTAGAGCCATTTTCATAGGTTGGTTAAGGTTTAAATACATGTTGGTAACTCAAAGGAAGAGGTTGTTGAAGGTTTTTGTGAAGGAAAAACAATAAAAATCCCCTGATTTCTCTTGTAATTCTATGTTTCATTGATTTTTTTTGTTGCAGACTGTAGACATGGAAAATGTACAATTCGGTTCGACACACTTGATCTTGATTATTAACAAAATTTCTTCCAAAATCATATTCTCAGCTTTTCATCATATTTTGTCTCTTAATTTAATAAATCATTGTTTATTTGATTAAGTCTTTCTCCTTCTTTGATTAAATTAATTTAATTAATCCTATATCTCTGTTTGATTAAATAAATCATTTTATTAAAGTCTCTAAAGTCCTCTTATTAAATTAAATAAATTAAACCTTATTTGATGTAATCTAACATTCTCCCACTTAGTTAAATAAATCAAAATAGTTTATTTAATTAATCAATTCCTCTCAATTCGGATTTAAATGAATTCATCAATTTAAGTCTAAATTGTCACATCTCCTAAATTCCTCATTAAATTAATTAAACTTTGATTAATTTAATATTAATCCATGTCACATTTTATAGAGAATGCAACTTGCACAATAAATCAATTACTTTGATTTATTAATTCATCTATTTTCTCTCACATGACATCAAAAGGGAATATTCCCTCAATTTGAATTCAAAAAGTCGAAGTGGACTTGTACATCCAACATGGTATTCATTTCTCTTACATGTCCTTGTGCATTGAGCCAAGTGACATTTATTTCATTCTTTTTTCCCTCTCACATGTCATTTTTCAAATTTGAAATTCCACCTAATTGCATTTATTGGCACTTTGGCCAAAATGTGCACAACCATTAGCCATTCACATCTTGACAAGTGGCACTTGGCCATTGGATGTTGAGTGATCCCACATTGCTCTATTTCATTCCTCTTCCATTTTGGAAATCTATAAAATGGAGGCTTCTTTCCTCATTTGAGTATCCACAACTTTGAGTAAACTTACTATGCTCAAATTCATCTTCATTCCGCATTTTCATGCAAGGTTATTCTCTTCATTTGAGAATTAATCTTACTTATAACATCATTCAATTTGTTCAAGGATTGGGAAAGGGCTGCATCCTACATGACAGAGTGGCACCAATCCACTATGAGATAAGGGTTAATCATGTTTTCATATGCTTTTATTTAGCTTGTATTTGTCTTCGTTAGTTGCATTGTTTAACATGGTTAAATATTTCACAGGGATGTCTAAGTTTGCTGATTTAAACTAACTTTCGTACTAACAACATGAAACTGTTTGAGTCAATCAACTTGCAGATTTTGGCATCTACATAGACTATTATACTTAGCCGTACATAAGTATTATGTCCTAAAACCTTTTCCAATTGGTAGATATAGGTGTTAGATACGTTTTGGCTTTGGAGTGAAGGAAATTAATTGAGTTTTAAGAATTTTATCGTCAAATTACTGATTGCGGGTCTGTATAGCTAGCCATAAGGGTTTGAAGACTAAAAATGAATAAATGACTCATTCCACCTATTGTTTCTCTCCGTGTCTTAGTGAAATGAGTCCAAAATGGTATGATTAGATGTAGGAATAAGATTTAGGAGTAGGGAAAATGTCTAGTAGTGTTTTTGGTTGTCCCAAAGGAAATTGGGTGAATTTTGGCTTAAAAATGGAGTTTCGTGGTTGGGTTTTGGTGAAATTGTTTTAGGAAAGATTGGGAGATGATTGATTTGGCATGATCAGACATATATTGAAGTTTTTGAAGCTTTGAAAGGGTAGGGAAGGTGAATTGAGTTCCTAGGCATGATGCCCTAATTGTCAAACTGTGTATTTTGAGTGAAATTTGATGGTTAGAGGAGGGAAGGTATAGAAAATCTTGGGGGCAGAAAATTTTGATGAACCTTCAAGCATATGCAACCATAAATAAAGGTGTTTGAGGCCTTGGTTGGCTATGTAGAAGTCTGGAGTAATGTTTTTTAATAAACCCCTTTGGAATGGCATAAATTGAGGGTCATGTTTTGGTGTCATAGGAAGTGATTATTTGATCAAAAGTTGTGGATTTAGAGGTGTTGTAGAATGGTAAGTGACTATCCATGAAGATTTAGGGTTGGAAAGGCGTTTGAGTGGGTGATGCTTTGTTAAAGTGACCTAATTGAGGTCTAGGACAGCGTAGTTGCATGATTTTGGAGAAGTTGGTCCAAAGTGACTTATGTTGCTTTTGAGATATGATTTGTAAAATGTTAAACAGTGTCTAAAAATACAATTGGTTAGTGGGTTTCAGATTGGATTTGAGAGTTTTAGTCCAAAAACTAGGTCTACAGACCTATAAGGGAATTTGAGTGAATTTGTGAAGAGTTGGAGAGATAGGTTTAAAAGGGTTGCAAAGTTGTTTCTAAAGGCTTGAATTGTTTTTGTAGGTTGATTTCCTCCTTTCTCTACATCAAAATTTATTGCTGCCATCAAAAATTTGTAATTCAAGCTACATAATCCCTTAATAGTCCAAATTGCAAAAGGGCAACAATATTTGACGACCTATTACTCAGATACCATGTTGGTTATAGGCATTCCATATGAGACATTGGGATCATGTAGGACACCTCTATAATAAACTCTCTCAATTTTTTATTTATTTCAGAGTCATTTTTTCCGTGATGTCTAATTTTGACTTGATGGAAAAAGTGTCAATTGCAAGCAATGTAAAGTTGCAAAGTGGTGCAAATTTCGTTCTGCAACTCGTATGACCAAACAGACCATTCCAACGCGTCCAAATAGGTATGTTTACATTAGGAATGGTCCTCTTTCGCACCCAAACATGTGGAATCACTTTGAGCTACGTTCAACCAGATCAATCCCTTAAGAGTCCAAAGTGCAAAATGGCTGCAAACTTCAACATGTTGTTACTCGAATACTGTGACACTTAGAAACTTCTCATCTAATCCTATGGGATCATGTTGGGCCCATCTATAATAACCTCACTTAGTTTTTTCTATCTTAGAGGCATTTTCCTGTGGTGGAAAATTTTCACTTGGGGAAAAATTTGTCAAATACAAGTAGTTGAAAGTTGCAAAGTGGTGCAACTTTCATTCTGCAACTCGTGTGACCAAAAAGATTGTTCCAATGCATCTGAATAGGTATGTTTATGCTAGACATGGTCCTCATTTGCACCCAAACATGCGAAATCACTTCAAGCTACGTTTAACCAGATCGATCCCTTAAGAGTCCAAAGTGCAAAATGGCTGCAAACTTCAGCATGTTGTTACTTGAATATCGTGATGCTTAGAAACTTATCGTCTGAGCCTATGGGATCATTTTGAGCCCCTTTACAATAAACTTTCTTGGTTTTTTCTATCTTGGAGGCATTTTCCCATGGTGGAAAATTTTCACTCGGAGAAAAAATTGTCAAATGCAAGTAGTTGAAAGTTGCAAAGTGGTGCAACTTTTGTTCTGCAACTTGTGTGACCAAACAGACTATTCCAATGTGTCTAAATAGGTATTTTTACGCTAGGCATGGTCCTCTTTTTCACCCAAACATGTGGAATTTCTTCGAGCTACATTCAACTGGATCGATTCCTTGAAAGTGCAAAATGGCTGCAAAATTCAACATGTTGTTACTCAGATACTGTGATGCTTAGAAAATCCTCATCCTATCTTATGGGATCACATTGTGCCTCTCTACAATAACCTCTCTTGGTTATCGCTCAAAGGCGTTTTCCTATGGTGGCAAATTTTCACTTGTGGAAATAGTTATCAAATGCAAGTAGTTGAAAGTTACAAAGTGGTGCAACTTTCATTCTGTAACTCATGTGACCAAAACAAATATTCCAACACATCTGAATGGGTACATTTATGCTAGGAATGGTATTTTTTCATACCCAAACAAGCGAAATCTCTCTTAGCTACGTTCAACCGAATCAATGCCTTAAGGGTCCAAAGTGCAAAAGGGAAGAAATCTTTGACGTGCTATTACTCAAAAAAAATGATGCATATGAACTCTTCGTCCGAGCCTATGAGATCACATTGGGCCCTTCTACAATAACCTCTCTCAGGTTTTATTATCTCGAAATCATTTTCTCGTGGTGTCTAGTTTTCACTTGATGGAAAAAGTATCAAATGCAAGCAGTGTAAAGTTGCAAAGTGCCGCAACTTTCATTTTGCAATTTGTGTGACCAAACAAACTGTTCCAATGCATCCCAATAGATACGTTTATTCTAGGCATGGTCCTCTTTCACACCGAAACACTAATTCATCTACTATGAATATTATGTTTTGCAAGTGTTGTGAATATTATGTATCTTTTGCTTAATTGAGTTGTTCCAATCAAAGGATTAAATATATTGGAATATTTTTATGAATCATTTCATGGAATACCAATTGAAAATGTGTTTTTTTCTTTTAAATAAAGAATTTAATGGAAATATTTGGATTAAACTGAATTAAGATATGAAGAACAAGGGAGCATTAGGAAATACATTGCTCAAGGATCTTAAATAATCCTTCTCAGTGCAGTGACACCAAATGCATTTTGTGTTAATGTTGTGAAATGAGGTCTTTTGATAGTTTTAGGCATGTTTGGGTTTTTTTCAATTCAATAATGTCCTAATAGACCATCTAATAGGTAATTAGAAGTCATTGAGTTTATATTGTCACATTTTTGCAAAATTATCAAAAGTGCAATATTGAAAAGTTGTAAAAGTGCAAGAAAAATGAAAATTGAGGAAGCCCAACAGTCATGGGAATTCAAAGGGTAGTTAGAATAGTTTTAATAGGTTGGTTAAGGTTTAAAATATGTTTAAAACTTGATGGATGAATGTTGTTGGAGGTTTTATGAAAGATTGAATACTAAAGCTCTTGTTTTCATTGAGATTCTGTATCTTTTCTATTGAATATTGCTATTGCAGAGTAGTTGCACGACCTGATAGTGAATCCAAATTGATTTGAATTGTTATTTCAGTTTCCTATATATCATTTTGACTAAGTTTGAGGTGTTCCCATTGGGGTTGTAGAATCTTAATGAGTTTTCCTTGTAGGCGAGTCTGAAACTCCAATTTTAAGGTTTTGAAGACATAAAAATGTGATTATGGTCCATTCCACTAACTGTAACTACTTTAGATAAGTGGAATGGGACCAATATTGTATTATTTAGTTTATTGAATGGTTTTGGGAGTAGGAGAGGACATTTTGGGGTTTGGGCATGTTGCCTTAGTTGTCAAATTTGAATGTTTTGAGTGAAATTTGATGGTTAATGTGGGAAGGTGAGGAAAAATATTGGGGCCAAAAATTTTGGTGATAGATTAAGCATGCACATGCCATTTGAAGTATTTTTTATGCATTTGTGAAGTGTAAAGAAGTTGGGAAGTGGGATTTTTGGTAAACCCCTTTGTAACTTGCTAAAAATGAGGGTTTTGTATAAAGAGGACTTAGTGAGCGGTTCACTAGATAAAATTTGTAGATTTGATGGTTTTATAGATTGGTAAATGAATTTCAATAGGTATTTGGGGTTGGAAGATTTTTTAGAGGAGAGTTGCTTTGTAAATTAGGCCTATTTGGCTTAAGGGGACAACGTAAAAGCATCAGTTCGATGGATTTGTTCCAAAAGAGTTATATGATATTTTGAGATATGTTTTGATATACCTTAAAGGGTGTCTAAAAATATAATTGGTTAATAGGTTTGAGAGTGGAGTTCTGAGATAGGTCCAAGAAACTAGGTTTGTAGACCTATAAGGCAAATAATGAAGTTGTGAAGGGAATCACCCTAGTTAGGGTTTTGGAGATTGAAGGCTTGTTGAAATTAGTTAAATTTTTGATTGGTAATTGAAGGCCTCCTCACTCTGCATCACTTTTATCCCATTGTAATTTTGGATGGATTATTACTTTCAAAGTATTGGGAACGCTTTGCCTATTTTCTAGTTGGCAGTTGCCATTCTAGAAGGCTCATCTCTTGATATATTTTATACTCATTATTAATCAATTATCAAGTTAATAATCAATGTATTTATTTAAAGTTAATATTTTGTTTTCAATTTGTGCAATTTTGGAATTTATAACTATACTAGTATTCCTAGAAATATTGAAGTTGTTTAGCATCGACTAATAAAGTTGTTTAGCATCAATCAATTAATATTCTAGAAAAAACATGAAGGACAACAATGATCAATGCAAGGGCTAACCAATTAATAAGTATACATGTGAATAAGTCAAGCATGTACATGTGAATAAGGGAAGCACAAGTACTCAAAAACATGTAAGCCTTGAAGTATACACATGAATACATATTATACACAAATTAATACAAAGTATGTTCATGAATACAAGGTATACACATGAATTAATGCCTCGTCGTGCTAACCCCAAAGGACGACCTAAACTAACAACTTTCTGCATAATTTTTTTTTTGAAAGGAGAACATTACACCAGATGCACATGAAAAAATATTACATGTAAAGAAATTAAAAAATTACACTATCAACTATGTCCCGTGGGGTACACGACATGACATTATGAAACCTATAATCATACCATTTCGATAACGGACAAATCAAGATTACGTTATACATCATCAATAAGAAATATCCACAGATGATAATTCAACATAATAAGATTAATTTAATTTCGATAACCATAACATACTATTATCCTGAGAACTCAATGGAGCATAATTCCATAGATACAACACATCGAATAACAACTACCATGAATCATCAACCACATAAGGTTTATAAGGTACATAATACATTACATCCATTTCATTTCATTACATTGTTTAAGAATTACAATAATACAAAAGTGATCCCCAACATGAACAGGAACAATACAATATGATAGAGTAATACAACTAAAAAGAAGAATACAATTATTAAGACTAGATCCATCTATGACACATCTCTGAAGTCACCACAAGTGGCACAAATCTCCACATCTCGATCCTCGGCTGGGGACCCAATGGGGTGCATAGCACGTTCCACCTGACCAAGTGGGCCCGAAGATCCACCCCCTGTGCTAGGAGTTGACAAGAAAGAACCTCAACCAAAACAATCAAGTGAACAATGGCTAACAAGACTCCATGAAAATTACAACAAACACAAGAACATCTGCTTCCAGAGGTACAAGTACAATGAGGGGAAAACAACAAACACACAAGGTTGCAAGAGGGTGGAGTGTCATCATATAAGCTCAACATGGGTTACCCAATGTAGATCTTCATAGGTTATCGACCCCCTACTAACAACAAAAGACTCGTAATCACAAATGGGGCAAGCCAACTTGCACAAAATATCTAAGCCTAAAAGTAAATACATCAAGTGAGGCATGCACCATCTCATGCTAGAATTCCAACTTCCAAGTGCAAGACTAAACCCACCAAAATCAAAACAAGCGTAAGAGAAACTATTCACAAAACCAAAATGGAAACCAACTATGAAGCGACATATTCTTTCCCCTCCTCTAGAAGCCCAAGAAGAATGACTAACCAAAAACCCACAAATGAGGGTAAAACGAAGCAACACGGTTCCAACACAAAACTTCAACATATAAAATCCCCTCAAGACAAAATCAACTCAAGAGGAAAACCCATCAATTTGGAACCATCAAAAAATACTTAACTCCCACTAACATATTCAAGGTACTAGATATCAAGGAACACTCACATAATCACTAACTTACTCGACTAATTTATAACAAGCACTCAAGTAACCAACATATTCATGAAATCAACAAATCATCCAACACATGATTATAAACAAAACCACTTTTAAAAGGATAATCTATCAATACCTAATTATCCATTTTCATAAACTAATTTTCTTAATTTATATCTTTGTAGCAATAAATAAATTTAATTGGACATCATCAAGAATATTTAACTTTAACAATTTACAAACTGATTTCTTTAAATTGTAAGCCTAATTTGAACATCTATATTTATATGGCTATATATAAATAACACTTAATTTAATCTTTTCAGGAAAACAATACACAACAACATAACTATATATATAAATTTACATTAACGACCTACCAAAACACATTCAAGTATCTATTTCAAGGCACTTTCAAAAACAATCAATTTACATCTAATTCATTCGCTCATTATGAAAATATATAAAATAATAAAAGAACGCATATTCCAATCAAACTATTTACAATATATTTTAAAATCATTTAAAATTATTAAAGAAACTATATATATACTTATCTTTTACATAACTCAATATTCCCTAAACACCAACAAACTTCTTTTAATTACACTTCTTTAAATATAAAGCTCAATTAAATCAAATCTCACCTAGTAACTTTTAGATTATTAAATAATCAAGAATCACAAGTTTTTATGTCGTTTACCTCAAAATAATAAAAATAAAAATATAACCTATACATTTGTTATTTTGAAATAATAAATTTAATTAAAATATAGCATATACATTTGTTTACTTCTACTAAATAAATTTAATTAAAATCTAACATATACCATTTATACGCAAATCATAGATCTAACATTAAAGAATTTGTAAATAAATTTAATTTTAAATAAACTTGTAATTAAATCTAACTTTAATTTTAAATATACTTGAAAATAAATCTAATTTATAGAGTGAAAGCAACCAAGGAATATTCTGTAAACTTTTTGAAGCTTCATTGAAAATGATAGGGAGGTGGTAGTATGTGTTGCTTAAGAATAACAAGCACATAAAATGAATTTTCTTTCCCTATTTTTCAAAAAAGATTTAAACGAAAAACTTCTCAAGAAATAATTTTTTATATATATTATTAATTAATATATATATACAAATAGTACAAATAGTTTTTATATATATCATTCATTTTTAATATATCTTATTAATTAATATTATAATAAACAATGTTAAGTATTGATAACTTTAGCTTTCTTTATATATATTATTAATTAATATATGTATACTAGTTTTAAGTACACTCGAAAATAAAACTAATTTTAACTTTCAATTATTGAAACAATACACACAACTATGTAGGTAAAAATTCAAGTCAATTCTCTTTACCCAATTTATTTATCTATCACAATAAAACTACCCAACCCAACTACTTTTAGTACAAGTTAATTTTCTCTAAAATTTCATGCTCAATTAAATTTAAAATATAAAACAGATTATACATCCACCACTTAACATTATTAAATTCACTAAGGGTTTACACAATTCCTGAGACATGTCAAATTATGCCTACAAATGGATTGCTATTGTTCATAATTTCGTAATTTAATCATTCTAATGCTAATAAATTTCTTTTCCGAAATAATCATAAATCAATTAATTAAATAAACTTTACCCTTCTAGAAAGTCATAACCAATTTGTAATAAAATGACCTATTTAAAACATTTTACTCAATTTCATAGTTTTATCAACTTTAGTTACCCACTTCTAATAACAATTACATAGAACAATTACCCATGCAAGTATAAACAAATACTTAAAATATAAATTACCTTCTAATAACTACCCATGCAAGTATAAACAAATACTTAAAATATAAATACACACACACACATATATATATATTTATTTATTTTGTAATTCTATAGAAAAAGGTACTATTCTGTGTTTGTAAGGCAGGCAACCAACGTATTGCATTTATAAAAATATAATCTAACTCATAATTATTTATATAAGCTAAATGTTTTCTATTTTAAAATTTCTTTGCAAATACTATTCAAAGATTATCAAAACAGTTATTTTTTCTAGAATTTTGCAACTGGATGTGAAGACAATAAGCCGCAATTCTCAAATTCTTTCAGTTGTAAAACTAGTTTTAACTTTTTAACTAGAGCTTTGTACTTCTGTAAAAATTCTTGCTGAATTTCTTTGTATCATGTTTTGTGAAAAAATCCGAATGATCTTTTCTTCCCATTCACCAAAATAAAAATAAAGAGAACTTTAGAGTTTTTTCCTCCATATCCAAAAAAGACAGGTGATAAAATTCTAAAATGTTTCCAATAAAAATAAAAATAAAAATAAAAAAAATTCTAAAATGTTTCCCGAGTAAACCCGACAAAAATGCATTCACCCCCGTTTGACCACTTGTTCAGAAATCTTTACTTTAGGATTGTTAAAAACCTACTATACTAAATTTAAATTCATTAACTCTTCCATTTCCGTAATAACTTTCATCCATGTTTTAATATTTTATTCGGGAGAATAATGTCACTTTATTTAAATTATATATATATATATATACCCCTTTTCAATTATAATAATTAACAAAATATTTATTTATTATTTTTGAATAAATCCATAATTAAATAAAGCAATATTATGATTAAAATATTATTCTATTTAAAATATTTAATATTGACAATTAAAATAGTATTTATTTAAATCTACAAACATTTAAAATTTGCAAACTAATTTAATATTTAATTAAATTCTTGGTAATTTCACAAATCACTTTACTAATTAAATTTAATGCTTATTTAAATTAATTTTCACAATAATAATAACCATCATTAAATTAAATTAACTAATTAACAATAACGATAACACATTAGACTCAAACAATTAACACATTAAAAATCAACACTTAAAAGGAATGACATAAAACAAAACAAAATACTGACAAACAACACCGTTAAACAACGAAATCACAAACAATGAAATCACAAACAAACACTTACTCAAACGCCTAGAAAGGCCAATACAGAGGGGCACTACACATGAAAACACGTAAGTCGCAAAGTATACATTGGAATACACGTAAGTCACAAAGTATACATGTAAGTTGTAAAGTATACACTTGAATACACACAACTCATATCTATTGAACCATGGATTTATAATGCAAATATGGACACCATCGATAAAAAAAAATTGTATTAACCAAATATCCATGTAGGCATACATCAATATATATCAATATAAGTATAAAATATAGGTACAAAATAGCCATATAGGCTTACAAGAATGCCATATAGGCATACAATGTGAAATATATCCAATACAAAATATGTACAAAAATATCATATATGCATACAACAAAGGGCTCTGGAATCAAAAGTGATCACTCTCCATGCCCTCAAAATAAACTCTTGCCCTTTTCTTGTTGATCAGATGGTGATACATCTGTCACTCATTTATGCTGCGGTCAAGGAGTTCTCCTGGTGCTCCTCCTAGCATTTAGTTCTTGGTGAAGTCTTATCTGTTACAATAAGAAGTAAAGACATGAATATATAGAAATTACATTAAAAAAATGATATATTTAACAAAATAATCACTTATCACCATCTGATGATCACTCTCCATGGGGGAAATATTCAAATGCCCATGCTGAGGCATGCTAAAGCCCTATATAAACCATCCAAATAGAAATTAAACTATGAATCAATAATGATTTGATTTTTCACTAATTAACATTTATAACAATGAATGTAAATTTAAATTTAGTAATTTGCCTCATACCTCCCCTATCAGAGCCATCAGGGATTCTATAGTAGATGAAACATCGATGTCCATTGCCATCTGAACATTCAGAGGTGTTTTCACTTCCAACATCTGAAAATAAAACAACAAATTATTCAATCATGAAAACTACAATAGCGATCCACGTCATGAATTATAATGTATGAGATAATGAATAAAATTTTGAGTACTTATTAAACTATATATTTCTGACTATCATGCTTACTATTTACCCTATCTATATCTTGTTTGAAAGCATGTTTTTTTAGGCTTTTACCCATAGCAGCAAGTCGGTGAACCATTTGATAAAATGATTTCGTAGACATGTACGATAATTGTGGTGGCATAGAGAAGGCAATGAACTATTTGAAAAAATGCCTCAAAGAAATGGGGTCTCATGGTGATGGAATGCCATTACAAACAAATGCACGTCATGGCATTTCATCACCATAAGACCACATTTCTTTCAGGCATTTTTTCAAACAACTCATTGCCTTCTCTATGGTATTATCGCTTACTATTATGCTTTGATAGAAATTTTTCCAAGCATCCATAGTTTGTTGGAAAGCACCTATTTTAGGCTTTTAGCCTTAGCATCAAGGAAGTGAGTAGTTTGATAAAATACTTATGTAGACATGTATGGAACATGTAGTATCATAGAAAAGGTGGTGAGTTGTTTGAAGAAATGCCTTGAAGAAATGTGGTCTCATGGTGATGGAATGGTATTCCATCACCATGAGACCACATTTCTTTGAGACATTTTTTCAAACTACTAACTGCCTTGTCTATGCTATTGCTTACTATTATGCTTTGATAGATTTTTTCCAAGCATCCATAGTTTGTTGGAAATCACCTTTTTTAAGCTTTTAGCCATAACAGTGAGGAAATGAACTATTTGATAAAATGCTTTGGTAGCAATGTATGGAAAATGTGGTAGCATAGAAAAGGAGGTGAGCTGTTTGAAAAAGTGCCTCAAAGAAATTGGGTCTCATGGTGATGGACATCACCATCAGACCACATTTCTTTGAGGTATTTTTTTTAAACAACTCATTGCCTTGTCTATGCAATTGCTTACAATTATTCTTTCATATATTCCTTCCAAGCATCTATAACATAGACAAGGTAGTGAATTGTTTGAAAAGATGCCCCAATAAAAAGTGGTCTCATGGAATGCCATGACAAGCAAATGTAATTGGAAGCTTCTCCTACTTATTACTTATGTTATGTGAAGTAATTGCATCACTGCTTATTTTGACTTTCTAAACAACTATATTGTAGTTGAAATTTTGTCATCTATCAATATCTAGTTATTAGTTATGGAATGTGAAGTAATGCTTTGAGTTTGAAAGATGTGCAATGCAACGTGATCAACGATATGAATATAAACTACACAAATCAATTAAGTACAATTCATTCATTAAAATCTTTATTCTATTACCTGCGTATAGGTTTGACTAAATCCACTGGCACTGGGAGGTGTTCCCTCGAAACCTCCAATATTAGCCTATTCAACATCCAAAATAACATATTAAGCTACTATTCATAAAATAATGCTATTAACATGTAATACATTTATAATTGTTTACTAGTTACATACCTCAATGCTAGGTGCAATGGAGAAATACGTAGGTGTAGGGTTAGTGTATCCAGTATCAACACTATGACCCTACAATTTTATTAAAATAATAAAACTAAATTAGTTAATCGTGCATGCTAACTTTTACCTGAGTATCAATGCCATAGGCCTCATGAAAAATTTTAGCTACCCTTGCCATCTCCATAGCTGTAGATGGATCCTATGTAGTAGCCTCTTGAGTGTTGGTGGGGTCATATGAACAAGTCACCCTGCAAGATTGACACAAATGGGATCGAAGCCCACCACTCGAAGGCTCCCCTAGATGACGTTGTAGAATAGGCTGGCATGTTGGATGACACTTTGGGTCAAGGATCCGATGGCTTGTAAAGTCTCTACGTCGGTACTCTCCTTCGTGACAGAAGGGATAACGATGTGCTCATGAGGCAGCCTAGTGAGAGGTCATCTCCCTTGTTGCGTAGGATCCTGCTGTGCACCAAGTCTATCTTGTGCCGACCCCCCACCTCTCCCTTGGAAGTCCCTCATGTCAAAATAATTTGTGATTTTTTTCAAGATGAATTCACAGTATAGTTTCCTAAGGAAATACTTCGAGACTTCACAATTGTTGCATGGTGGGTAATCAAAAATCATGTACCACCTATCCCAAAAAACGTTCCTAATCTATTGGTGGTGGCACCAATGAACAAGAAACCTCTTCACATTGAGGGTAAGATTTGCATTTTACCGTGGGTCAATGAATAATGAGCACAAATCACCTTTTGTAATTTTTAATTTTTTTACATCTTTATATGATAATTTATCTTGGTAATAAGCCCTAGCCGCCTCCCTCCCATCCTGCCAACTAGTTAATTGTTTACTGATTGAATCTACATGTTTTAACATTTCTTTCAGTGAAGATGCCAGGGTCATTCTTTCCGCGGTTGAACCATTTGGATTGTTCAACTTCCTGATTAAATCCTCAATTTGTTTTTTATTGTTCTCAATTTCACTCATCAAGTTTTGCTGAGTGCCAGGAGGATGTTGAGGGATTAGTGGAGGAGATTGAGATTGTGGTTGATTAACTTGAGGATTTTGTTGTTGTTTTTCTTGTTGTGCTTGTTGATGATTTTGTTCTTCTTGTTGAGGATTTTGAGGAGGGTTTGTAGGTTGATTAACATCTCCTACAAATTCAAAAAGTAAATATAAAAAACAACCTAAAACTAACAAATTAAAATAAAAAAACAAACAATCCTTACCTCTCAGACCTCCTTGTTGATGTGGTAGCATCCTGGTGATGAAACAACAACCACTGATGAAGAATTTTTCAAAATAGCTCCTACTAGAATGTGAGTGTGGAAAATTGGGGTTTTGGCTGCAGGTAAGAAAAAAACACAGTGACAAGTTAAAATGAATTCATTTTTGTTTTTGCTTTTAATAGGTCATAATGCAAGCACATTATAACACGCTCGCGTTATGGGCTCGTTGTGGCTGAGCCTCAGGCTCGACACACCAAGCCATAACATGAGCGCATTAAAACACACTCGCATTATGAGCTTTCAAAACTTTTTTAAAAAATTGGCCACAAATTGCCTACCCATCTTTTTGCACCTGTCGATTTTTATATTATTTTGTTGTGAGTGTGTTAGGATGATGACAAGATGGAGACAATCACATATTGGTGCCTTTATATAATTGTACAACAAAGTCTCTAAGTCATAGAAAAATGTAATAATTGAAAGCAAAGGTGATGCCTTAATCAAAATACCACAAATGACTATGCCTTTCAAAATGCACAAGCAAGCTAGGATCTATACATACATTCAAAATAGTAATAAATTGTTGCAAAATACTAAATGATTTGACTTATTAATCCATGAGCATTGTAACATGCCCATTGTTCTACCTAGTAATTTTACTAAGTTTTACCCACAAGTGGACAGTTATGATACTAGCATTACAAGCCATAAATTTTCTTTTCGATTCAATAACAAGAAACACATTTGTGTTAGGTTCTACCAATTGTGGGGTGTGTTTAGTTGTTTTAAACATTTAATTAATAAAAGTAGCTAGGGGTGTAATTTGATTGTTTGTTCTTGTATAATGTTATTATTACAGTTGATTAATGTTACAAATATATATTAGTGTAATAACTCTCTATATATATGTTTATATTTCTTCTTATCCTTTTCATAATGTGATGTTTATGTAATTTTTGCCTTGCTAAATTATATTATTACATGTATGTTTTTTAAAATCTCTACTTTAATATTTCATGCAAATGGGTAGATTTTATTGAAATATTAATAGTAGATAGATAAATTTTACTCTCATATTTATTATAGATAGATAAATTTTACTGTGATATTTAATACACTCTGATAAACAAATATAAAATATGCATTGAGTGTACTCACATTTATTTAAAAGGCTTTGAAAATCTTACCAATTATTAAATGATATACGGAAAATACTATCTCTAAGTCAACAATGTAATTTTATTATGATGTATGTAATAGTGCTCATGTCATTTAAGTCATTAATAGGTTTGAAATTTGATTCAATGAATTAAATGTATTGCATTGCACATAATTTAGAAAAAAAAAAAAATCTTTATTTTTGCACTAACTGTTCACAACATGAACCAATAGAAAGAAAGATAAAAGATATTTTAACAATTTTAAAAATAGGCAATTAAATATAGACTATATAAAATTGTTGGTCAAGTTTTTAATTCTAGATGTTCATTGGCTGGACTATCACTATCAATTAAAAAAATTGCATGCAATGGATTCATTAGTATTCTACCTTGGTAGAACTAACAACAAGAGACACATTTGCGTTACGTTCTTCCAATTGTGGGGTGTGCCTGGTTGTTTTAAACATTTAGTTAATAAAAGTAGCTAGGGGTGTACTGTGATTGTTTTTTGTTGTATAATGTTATTATTATAGTTGATTAATGTTGCAAAAAAATTCAATAATATAAATATATATTAGTATAATAACTCTCTCTATATATGTATATTTCTTCTTATCCTTTTCATAATGTGATGTTTATGTAATTTTTGCCTTGCTAAATTATATTATTACATGTATGTTTTTTAAAAACTCTACCTTAATATTTAGTGCAAATGGGTAGATTTTATTGAAATATTAATAGTAGATAGATAAATTTTACTCTCATATTTAATACACATTGATAAACAAATATAAAATATGCATTGAGTGTCCTCACATTTATTTAATCGGCTTTGAAAATCTTAGCAATTATTAAATGATATATGGAAAATAGTCTCTAAGTCAACAATGTAATTTTATTATGATGTATGTAATGATGCTCATGTCATTCAAGTCATTAATAGGTTTGAAATTTGATTCAATGAATTAAATGCATTGCATTGCACATAATTTAGAAAAAAAAAATCTTTGTTTTTGCACTAATTGTTCAAAACATGAACCAATAGAAAGAAAGATAAAAGATATATTAACAATTTTAAAAATAGACAATTAAATATAGATTATATAGAATTATTGGTCAAGTTTTAAATTCTAGATTTTCATTGGTTGGACTATCACTATCAATTAAAAAATTTGCATACAATGGATGCATTTAGTAGAACTAACAAGAGATGCATTTGTGTTAGGTTCTGCCAATTGTGAGGTGTGCTTGGTTGTTTTAAGAATTTAGTTAATAAAAGTAACTAGGGGTGTAATGTGATTGTTTGTTGTTGTATAATGTTATTATTATAGTTGATTAATGTTGCAAAAAAAAATCAATGATACAAATATATATTAGTATAATAACTCTCTCTATAGATGTTTATATTTCTTCTTATCCTTTTCATAGTGTGATGTTTATGTAATTTTTGCCTTGCTAAATTATATTATTACATGTATATTTTTTAAAATCTTTGCCTTAATATTTAACACAAATGGGTAGATTTTATTGAAATATTAATAGTAGATAGATAAATTTTACTCTCATATTTATTATAGATAGATAAATTTTACTATGATATTTAATACACATTGATAAACAAATATAAAATATGCATTGAGTGTACTCACATTTATTTAATAGGCTTTGAAAATCTTACCAATTATTAAATGATATATGGAAAATACTATCTCTAAGTCAACAATGTAATTTTATTATGATGTATGTAATAGTGCTCATGTCATTCAAGTCATTAATAGGCTTGAAATTTGATTCAATGAATTAAATGCATTGCATTGCACATAATTTAGAAAAAAAAATCTTTATTTTTGCACTAACTGTTCACAACATGAACCAATAGAAAGAAAGATAAAGGATATTTTAACAATTTTAAAAATATACAATTAAATATAGACTATATAGAATTATTGGTCAAATTTTTAATTCTAGATGTTCATTGGTTGGACTGTCACTATCAATTAAAAAAATTGCATGCAATGGATGCATTAGCATTCTGCCTTGGCAAAATGAATAAATGCATCATTTAAAATATAAATTTATCCAAACTTTCCATTGTATAATCAAGAATCATTCCAATAATATAAGTATGATTTAACTTTACAAAAATATATTCAAGATTACATTTCACATTTACAATTTCCATATAGATGGATACATGATTATATATGTAGCTTTAACAATTTGACATGAACTAGAAATACAAACTATTACAAATGTCCTAGCATTGATGCAAACATTCTAGATGTCCCCTTTGCTTGGTGCATACCTTCTAGTTGTCCCCAATACTAGTGTGTACATCTTCAATTCTTGAATTATAAATACCAATGGTCCAGAATGTCCTTCTGATCCCAAAACTTGGCCACCAACTGCATGAGGAGTCGCATCACTCAAGTGCTTTTCTGCCAACCATGGACTTACTACAGTTCCTTGCACATCTACCAAACTTGGTAAGATGACCCTTTCTTCGATGAAGATATTGGTTTGGTAACCTTGTCCTTCAAATAGCCTTTCTTGAGCATAGTGATGTGTCCTAAATATCTAGACCTACCATAATGTCGACTACCTCATCTATGATTACCCCAACCTAGAATATAAATTTGATCACATCGTGAACTGACAGTGTACAGTGGCTACCTACACTACTTTGGACAAATTTTCATCACCTAGTAACTTCGAGTGAGGTCTTCTAAATCATCATTACCATTGATCAATTTATATTGACCATTAGTATTCTATTATAAGGTTATCTCCTTTTTCATGGATTATCCTAACCCTAGGAATAACCTTCCCCTTAAATCATATTCAAATGACATTGCTACTAAGTATCTCAAAGAAACTATATCTTACCAATTAACCATATAGATAAACACAACACCACAAAATTAATTGATTCTATTCCAAAATTATAATCACAACAATACAAGTCTCCAATCAAGAGTGTAATTTCAATAATAAACGACTCTCATCAAAAGTATAATCTCTTTAATAAATGACCTCAATCAAAAGTGTAACCTTTGACAATAAATGACTTCAATAAAAGATAAATTCAACAATCAAATGATCAATATAATTATATAGGTTAATCCCAACCTATGTGCTTTAATCAACAATCAAGTAAACAACCTAAGAAAATAGGTTTCTCTCAACCTAGGGTTTCAATCAAAGTAAAGTTACGATCAAGTGATCAAACAAGTATAGATTATCAATATGGTTCACATGATACCACTTCCTATTGATGATGATATGTCTATCATTCCATTATTACCTTAGTATTGCTAGCCTCACTTTTCATAAAGGTCTACCTAGCAATATAAGCTAACAAATTCAAGTTATCTCAAGACATCGATATAATCCACGTTTCACATTTCATTATACATATGTATAGTATAGGCTAACTACATATAGTCTAAATAGTATATACTCGTATAAATCACAAAATAGTATAAATATCTATATAAGTGTAATCCTAAGAAAGGTTACACTAATGCAAGTAACAATCAAGAGACATGCAATCATTTTCAAGTGTCATAACATACATAAAAACAATCTTTCTAAACATGGCAACACAAATAAAAATCTTTCTAACATAATAACAAAGGAGTACAAATCAACATGCCTGTTTGAAGCTCCATTTGACTATTTTTCCCTCCTACTAATGGCTCAAGATCACATGAAACCTCCTCTAAGTACAACCCAAAATACTCTACTTGCTTCTCACCAAATCTCTTAACGAAACCAAAGTAAAACAAAATAAAACTCTCTAATTCACTAACTCTCAACTCACTTTGCACCAGAATTGCAGAAAAATAACATAAGTAAATCAAATTGATAGGTGTAGCATTGGTAAAATGAGAACCTCTATTATACTAATTTGTGAGAAACTGAAGGCTACAAACAAAGTGATATTTCTGCCGCCTTTCTAACCTCATGCAACGACTCACTAAGTTAACTCACAAGTTTGCAACAAATCACAGTCCTCACCATTTAAATGGCTAAGTCAACTTGATATTTGGGATAGCAAGTTCAAAACAAGTTTCCTAATTCAAATTGCATCACAAAATGTTGTCAAGTTTGCACTTGATTGAGTCTAAATACTATTTGTAGGATTATGTGCATTTCAAAGACCTCTTTTACATTCCAAACACTAGCAAATATGGTGCCACCTCCATATGCTTGGCACCATAAATATAGCATGGGTTTTTGACATATTCAAAAGGTTTCCAAACAACATTTACTTCCTTCTAAAATGTTTACACATCAACTAAACTCTTACGTGCTTTTTTATTTATTTTGACTTGGTCTTCACTTTATTACCTCTATGTTGGCTTCCCACTTCTCTTACATGGCAGCATTGGTTTGTTATTTTTGACTTAATTTGTAACCATTCTCATGCATAGTATTAACTTGGTCTAAGAGCTAGAATTTGACTTGGTCCTTCCTTTGTTTCATGTGTGGTAAGTAAATCTTTAATGACTTATAAATCTTCATGCCTTGCCTTGCATTAAATCCTATCTAGGTGCATCAAATACTTGATATATCACATTGTTTTAAACTTCTTTCTCCTATGCACAACATTGAACTATATGTTATGGGCATTTGATATACTATGAGTTTAGGATTATTCAAAAGAACTTTAAATATGGCTTTAATAAGTCTCTTCTAATTCCATAACCTGCACTTCATATTAGCGCTTCTAATATATATTATTAATATATGTATGCATGCAAAAATGGTCTGGAGCATAGATTAATTAAATACTTTATTTAATTAATATTCTTAATTCCTCTACTATTATAAATAAATTGCAAAATTTATTTATATGATCCATTATTCTAATTCTTCTTCTCCAAAATCCACTTTCTTCCTAAATTAATTAAATGGACAAATTAAATCAATTTGTTATTTAATTGGTTTTCCCTCTTCCGCTTAAATTTGAATTTTTAAATTCAAATTGGCCTCTAAATCACATTCTTCTTAAATTGGTTAAAATGCACAAATAAATTAATTTGGCATTTTGATAATTTACCGTCTCCATTTAAATTGAATTTTTAATTCAATTTAAGCACATTTCTACATATTTCCTCTAACCACCTCCAACTCACCTGCCACCTCATCATGTGTCTCACAAAAATGAATTTTTTAAATTGAAAAATATGAATGATCTTCAACAACTTTGAAACCAATTTGGAACTAACTGAGACACATGGCTCTTCCTTCTCTGTGATTCCCTTTAACACTTGGCAAATTGTTTTGCTAAAGGGAACCATCTCCTTGATTACCTCTAACCTCTTGATGCTCCACTGTTGATGCCACAGGATCGCAATCCTGACTGTCCATTGTTTCCACCTCATCACGTGTCTTACAAAAATGAATTTTTTAAATTGAAAAATATGAATTATCTTCAACAACTTTGCAATCAATTTGGAACTAACTGAGACACACGAATCTTCCTTCTCTGTGATTCCCTTTAACACTTGGAAAATTGTTTTGCTAAAGGGAACCATCTCCTTGATTCCCTCTAACCTCTTAATGCTCCACCATTGATGCCATAGGATCGCAATCCTGACTGTCCATTGTTTCCACATCACATTGAGCCTTAAAAAATCTATAAATAAGACTCATTGCTATAGATTTTCAACAAGTCGAATTTGATAATCTTATGCTGCAAAATTTTAGTACATTTTGAGAGAAATTTGGAGAGCTTTGTAGCTTAGTTTTGCATTTTAGTTCATATAGAGTTATAATGGCAATTTTATTTTGGATAGATTAGTTCATTTCATCTTTCATATAGCATTTCCATTAGCTCATCATCATCAATCTTAGCAGTATTTGGATTTTAGTATCATCTCATCATAGGATCATTTAGTCTTCAAGCATCCAATATCAAAAATACAAAAATATAGGCATGTAGACTTCATCATAGCATCTCGTATCATAAGTTGTCAATCTTTACAGGTTCATGTGCAACACTAATAAGATATGAGAGCATGATTTGCAGGGTCCTTGAGATTAGAGAACCGTGGAATGAATTAAGAGGATAGTTGTAGCTTTTAATTATGCTATTTAGATTTCCTTTTATGTAATACATTGCATGAAGGTGTGTTTGATTTTATTATTCTAACTTATATATTTCCTATGTGCACATAAATTAGCGCCCATTGTGGGGCTCAAACCCTCTATTTTAATCTGGTTTTTGTTGAGTTTTATTTTGCAGGTTCCATCAAAATATCTGAAACGACGCATACAAATATTTCTCCAACGCATCTGGCTTCTGTTTCAGCACATTTGGTTTCCTGTTTTGGTCAATACGGTTGTTCTTTCAACACATCTAGCTCCTGTTCCAGCGTATCTGGCATTTCTTTTAGCACATTCAAATTTTGTTTCGATGCATCAAGGATTCTAAAATTTATTCTGTCATTTTCTAGTTTTAGCGCATTTACTTTATCTTTTAGCGCATTCAATTGTTCTTTCAGCATATTTAGTAGTTTAGCGCATTCAGTCTGAGTTTTAGCACATTCGATCTCTGTAATGGCACATCTGGTTTATATTATAAATTTTCCAAACTCCTGAAACTAATTTATGTTTTTATGTGTTGCAGGAACTCAATACGTAGTTAGAGACTTTTCAGAAACAATTAAAAGAACACTGTCAAATATTAAAAGTTGAAAACTACTAATATTTGGTTGCAGGGATTAAATTGTTCATTTCCTTTGGTTAAGATAGGAATCTAGCTTAATTAGAAGGAATAATTTATAGTATATCTATTGTGTTTAGAGTGGTAGGCGAGTATTCTCTCCCCTTAACTGGGTGATCAGAAAGATAGACCCATTCATTTTTTTTTATTTTCACCCTTAGAGGGCCTGCCTTGGTGGGACAAGAGGTAATCACCCCAAGGGAACGACCCAAACCGGTAACAGGCTAAGGCCAAGCTCTTCCAGCTGGTATATAAAATGGGGACTTGAGGAAAGTTCAAGGACCACAAATGGTTATGATGACAAGTGATTCCCTTAGTACCCGTGAGGTATGTAAAAACCTGTAGAGATTAACCTCTACAAGCTAGGGGCCCTCCTTAATGGAGCTAATCTTGTCGTATGTATAGCCCAAGTGTAAAAAAATTCCCTTACTAAAAACCCCTTTGTTGTAGTAAGCCCAATTACCTTTCTATTCTTTGGTGCAACAACAGTCGTTGCTAAGACATCCACATTCTTGTAGTTTTTAGTGTAGGTGAAAAAATTGCCATGGGAGATTCATGGGATTTTGAAGCTTGGTTGGCCCTAGAAGTGAGTGCACTATAAGGAGGAGCTTATGTGACCAAGCTTCTAAGTCAACCACTAAAGATAAGTGCGGTTGGAGTAAAATCTACGTGGAACCCATAAGAATATTGCCTTACACAACCTAGGATTGTGCTTGTTTGATGTGTCTTCACCTATGCATTTAAAATCAGAACTCAAGCAAACACAACACTCTGAAATATCCAACTAGTGATTCAGAAGACAATTCAACCAAACAATTCAAATTCACTATCAAAAATTAGAAAAATCTATCAAACTGTCAAAAACTAGAAACACTATCCAGTTCGGCGTATCCAGTACCTGTTGCAGTGCATTTATACCATTCTCCAGTGCATCCATTCACTGTTTCAACACATCCCACTTATATTCTCAACATATGCTCTCTCATCACATTTGTTTAATCCTGCAATGCATTCAGACATTTCTTCAATGCATCCAAACCCTGTTTTGGTGCATCCAGATCTTCCTGCAGTGCATTCAAACTATCTCATAGCACATATGAGTTTTAGTGCATCTAGGCCTTGTTTTAGCACATCTGGCAACTTTTCAAACAAAAACCTGAATTTGACCTTCTTTTTGCCAATCAACATCTAGCTTAGATATTCCCTCTTAAACAACATCTTTTCACTGTCCTAAAGTTTATGTTGAGGGATTGGAAATCAACCAAAATTTTCAAGAAATCTCTTACCAAAAGAATCAAGAAACCAAAGAAGCACCTTGGCTATAAGAATTTTTTGAAAAGGAGATGCTTCTTGTATCAAAGTAGGAAAGTCTCGCTTGATTATTGAACCTTCATCCATAGGTATCATGACTTTGATAAAGGATATATTGATGATTTTGCTTTAGAGCCTTTATCTTCACAAGCTTATTATCAATGAAGAGCTCTTTCACAAAGGCATAATCATAGTCAGCCAATTCGTCATTCCTTCATTCCTCAACCAACAATTCAATATTCCAATTGTCCCAATCAATTTCTACAATAGATCTCAATCTTGTTGAAACTAGCATTCCCAAGTGAAAATCCCTCATCTAATCTTTGATCAAACATCTTAAAGTGCCTTCCTCATCACATCAATTTTTGATTTAGCAGCTACATTTCACCATCAAGATTTATCATCTTGTCAGGATTCATCATCCTTTATCCCGAAATAAGGCTTGCTCAACCAGATTTTTTTGTTTTAACTAATCTCTTTTGGCACTTCCAAACTTTGGTCAAATATTTAGAAAATCATCATCACTTGTATGGCTGTCCAAACAAGATCCCAAAAGTTGAAACTTCAAGAAAAAGGAATTGAAACCCCAGATACCATGGTTGAACAAGAAGAGAACCCCTTTCATAATATCCATTCAACTAAAACTGACGAGGTAAATGAAGAAGATTTCCAACAAGCCAAACAAGACCCGAATTTCCATAAATTCTTAGAAAAGGTTTTCGAAAAAGATGGAGAAAGATAACTCTTGATGTTGGCAAACAAAGGAGTCAAGTTACTTGATGATTTTGATGTTACAATTCAAAATAAATCTTAAGAAAACGGAAACTGAGACACAAACTAAATCCGATGGTGAAGTAAAAACTAATGATCCCATGGATTTTTTGAAACAACAAATCTAAAATCTTCAACAAAAATTGCAGATAATGCAAACCGGGACTACTAAGAGATACTCCATACAAGATATATGTCCCTACTCATTCGATCAAAGCGTTAACATGATACCATTCCCTAAACATTGTGAATTTCCCAAATATGACAAGTATAATGGGAGAAATGATCTAATAGATCATGTACGAGAGTTCCAAATGATGAGTCTTGAATTTTCCCATGAGGATACATATTTGATGAGATTATTCCCATGTAGTTTGGGAGGGCAATGCATGCAGTGGTTCTCACAATTTCCTCTGGGGATCAGATCTTTTGAGGAATTGGTAAACAAGTTCATTACCCAATATTCATATAATATCCAACATGAGATCACGATGAAAGATATTTTTAATGTGAAACAAAAGAAAGGAGAATCATTCCTCATATTCTTACAAAGATGAAGAAGTTTATTCGCAAGGTAGCTCCAACCCATAATCGAAAAAGAGAAGATAGAGATGTTCATTGATAACTTGAATGATGACATGAGCTATAGGCTCAAATTATAATACCCTCCAACTTTTGAGAAATTGATAAAAAATGGAATCAAGA
>CM021103.1:651377367-651658346 GCA_007115665.2 Sequoiadendron giganteum | reverse complement strand
AACAATCCTGAAAATCTTAAAGAAAACCGTCAACGATGCTAGACGTGATTGACATTTTCAATTGAACCCTGCTTTGTGGGCCTATCGTACAAGTATCTGAACACCCATAGGAGCCACACCATATGCACTTGTCTATGGATCTAAAGTAGTACTACCCATCGAGGTTGAGATACCATCACTCCGGGTATCCTTGAAAGGTCTCATTATAAATGAAGATTATCGTGTGGCTAGACTGCAGGAGCTAGAATTGTTAGATGAACACCATCAGCTGATAGTAGATCACCTAAAAGTATATTAGTAGAGAATGTACAAAAGCTACAATCATAAAGTCAAACCAGGACATTTCAAGTAGATGATCTAGTATTGAAAGAAAATCCCCGTAATCAGTAGGATCAAAAAAAGAAAGGAAAATTTGAACCTAATTGATTAGGTCCTTTTGTTGTGGTATCAGTCTTTGGATTGGGGGCATATCAGTTATCTACACCAGAATGGGATATGTTTAAAGAACTGATGAACAACCTTTGCCTGAAGAAGTTCTACGCATAATGCATCTAGTGCATGTTAAAAGTCCTGAAAAAATCCTAAAAATCCTAAAAAGTCTTGAAAAAAATCATAAAAAGTAGAAAATGTCTTGAAAAAATCATAAAAAGCATAAAAAAGTCTTGAAAAAATCATAAAAAGCAGAAAAAGTCCTAAATTTTTTTTCATAAAAAAGTAGAAAAGTCCTAAAAAAACTCTAAAAAGAAGAAAAAGTCCTGAAAAAAATCCTAAAAAGCAGAAAATTCCTGAAAAAATGGTCACCTTGATGAAAACCTGGCAAATAGGTGTCTTGGTGACATCATTAAAATCTGAAAAAGAGAAATATACAAAAAAAGTGAAAAAAAAAGGTTGCCTTGATGAAAACGTGAAAAATAAGGATCTTGGTAACAACAAAAAAACCATAAAATCTGAAAAAGTGCAATAAAAACAAAAGGTGAAAACCTGGTAAACATGCGCTATTTGTGATAGGTCGACTTCTTCGTCTATTTGAGCATGTGTTGATCATCTGCTTCTACCACCACTATGCATTCATGCCTATCTTGCAATGAGCTTTATGTCCATATTTAGCTAATGCGGTCGTCCCACCCTGGCTTGGTTTTCATTGTACATATCCATAATAAATTTGGTTTGTTCTCACTAGGGGCAAATCACCATTTAGCTTAAATCAACAGGCAAACAATTAGCAAACCACAACATCAAAGCAACAATCGCAATAACCATCAAAATCTGAATATCAAACGTGAATCAATCCAATCAATAATCAAGATCAAATCAAACATCAAGCCAAATCAAATCAACTCATCACTAGCAAATCATCTTTTGAATCATGGTTGGATTAATTTAACACAAATGTTCAATTGACATATCTTGATTGTTGTTATCATTTCTCGGGAGTACCTCGATGATGTCACAAACTAGAGGCACTATGATCAAGAATGATATTTTCTTTGTCTGTTGCTTGTGAGTCAATCATTACTACTATGCAAATTGTCGCGGAACATGCTCTACAAAGTATCATTGATGACATTCTGAATTTGCATAGGAACATGATTAACTCTTGTTTGTTTACACAAGTGACACTCAGGTCATCTTGGTCTAATTGTACCTAGATGCTTGTGTTATCTTGCATTATCAAATCTCAACAAAATTTGTATGGAAGTGAACTTAGGTCATCATGGTCTAAATTATACCATTGATGTTTGTACTAAGTTTAAACATAATAAACACTCAATGATGACAATAAGCACAATGAATGAGATGACAACATTGCATAGATAGAATTGCATTCATTTTAGTCTGCATTTGCATTATAGATTTTCTAAGCTGGTCATTCTCAAGGCTGATGTTATTTCTTATTACAAGATTGAGTATACTTGACATAACAAAAAAATTATTCATTTGCATTGACATTTCCATTCCATATCATACATTCACTATCGCAAATCATTCATGCATTCATTATAATATTTGCATATGAAAAAATTCCAAAAATGAAGCATAATACCATCTTCATTCATAATTCATATTACACATCAAGTTCATAATAAATGCATCCATTCATCATCCATAATAACATCATAAGTCCATTCATGATCCATTTTCATTCATAAATGATAATCCAATTTCACATATTTGCATAGAAATACCAAAAGCATAGAAAAGTGCATAACATTTCATTTGCATCATAAAATTCATAGTGACATAACATAAAATTATACATTCATACATCTGCATGTATCACATTTGCATACATAAACCATCAATATCCATAACATAAACTGAATATCTACAATCCATAGTAAAACCATTTGCATCCATACATTGATATATACATATGAAAAATTACAAAATACATATTTCATATCATTTGCATCCATATCATCCATCTCATAAACACACCATTCATAAACATATAGAAGCATAGCATCAACATCTCATTAGGGCATCAATATATGCATCCATAACATAATAATATAGAACATGGAATCATCACATAAAACATAAATTAAAGGCATCCATCCATAATAAAGCATTAACACATAGATCATCGAACGTTGCTGCATATCATATAACCTCATAAAAACATGTCAAGTATACAATGATATCAACTAAGAAATGATACATAAAAAATGTGGCAAAAGGCCGAGTCTCTGAAGCAAAGTATAAATTAAGCATGTTCGTGGGATCTTGTAGTGCTGCCACCTGATGTGGCGGACCTCTGTCCAACACCACCTACCCCTGATGGTCCTACCCCTGCAGACCCTGGCCCTGGTGGAGGTTTGCCTGGCGGAAGTGGCTGTGTAACCACTCTGCTAATGGTGTGAGAATGTGAGCGACTGGATCTAGATCTGGCATAACTAACCCGCTGCTCTACTAGTACAACCTCGTGGTACTTGCCTCTATAATATTTCACCTCCTTGGAGGACTCTCTAAGCTCTCTAACCAGGTCAGCGGTACCAGTAACTTGAGCCGCTGTCAGAATTTGATCCACCACTACCACAACCTATGCCTCCTGCCTCCTCGCAAAATCTCTCTTTGCAATAAGAGTAGCTACTTGGGGTATCAGGACATAATAAGCTAGCCAAAATAACCCTGGACAAAATAACTCGACCAAAATAACCCATGGAAAAAATAACCCATGGTCAAAATAACCCATGGACAAAATAAACCATGGTCATTTTAGATCTGCCCCTGAATCTGCACCTGTGCTGGAGCCTCTGCCTTAATCTGAGCTTGGGCTTGGGAAATCTATTCCTGTAACGTCTGGATCTGACCCTGTAATGTCTGCACCTGACCCTATAACCTGACTATCTGTGCCTGCTATCTCTGGGAGGGCATCCGAACTATCAATGGTCACTGCCCACCTGGTGCTGATCTCCTCCTCTTGGGGATGACCCCAAAGTTCGATGCACCACCGCCTCCCCTCCATCATCACCTCCCCCTCCTCCTCCATCCCCTCCATCATCACCTCCATCACCCCCAGCCTCTCCCTCTACCTCCTCCCCACCGCGATCTCCTCCTCTCGGCTGCACGACCGACCCAACTCTCCTCCCTACCTCCAAAATCGGTGTAGGCTCATCGGGACTAGAAATCCATGGAAAGGGATGCATGTAAAATACTCAACAGAGTCAACTATCATCTGTGCATCCACAACCCTAGGATGGTACTAAAAATATATCGACTGCATGTCGTAATACTTTGTACAGGATGAATCATAGTCGAGGGCTGGCCCTTACTCTGGTATATCCTACCTATTCCTATCATAATGCACTACTTCATGTGGAATCCCCTGAATACGGCTGTAATGTCTATATACCCTCCCAAAAATAAACCGCTCCAGGATATATGGTGTTTGACCAATTAGATATCTATTGCAAAAAGCATACGACAACTCAGAACCATCCTCTGCCCAAGCCTCATAATCAAGATAGGGCTGCCAGATCACTGTGTTTAGGTCATCCAAGACCCACCTCCAATACTCCAACTTGCCTAGATTATGCTAGACAAGTGGCCCTGTATATCCAAAAACATATGGTTGAGCCTTGCCTCCAACTGGCTGTGTGATGGCTATGTGCTCTCAGGCCTAGAGCTGTAACAATGTGCAACCTATTGCGAGACTGCTCGCTCGAAGATAGACAACCTAGTGCAAGTCATGGTATAAATGTGCTAACATGCATAATTCCAAAGCATACCTCATGCCATGAGAAATCATGCTACCTAGAACTCATCCCCAACTCACTGAAAAGCCCTTTGACCTACGATCGGGGTAGAGAAATCCTCCAATGAATCCTGCTAGAACATAGGGTAAAGCCCGCCTGGAAGTAATCAACTCCCACCATGGAATCTCATATCCAAGAAATTGATCATCATGAAATATTTGGAATATGGCATCTGTGCCCCCTTGCTCCTCATGATCATAAACAACTAGCTCCCCAACAACTGGTATCCTCAATATCTGATAAACATCCTTTTGGGTTATTGTCATCTCTCTAGTCGGCAAATGAAAAGTGTTGTGGTCGCTGTGCCACCTCTCTGTAAGTGTTGTTAGTAGACCCCAGTTAATTTGGTACTAGGGAATCTCTATCAATGAAGTAAGACCACATCGATCAATAATGGCAAGGTCTACCAGAGTTAGTTGTGGGATCATGTCCCATGTCCCTGGAAAGTGCTCACGAACCTGAAGGTTCCCTAAGCCACCCTCCTAGAATAAAATTAAAGCATCAAGTCAAAAAAACAATCAATCAACCTATCAATCAACACATCATCTAATCAAATCAACTCATGTGAGATTTTGATCAAATCTCGAGGAGCTCCTATCATATTGCTTGATTCTCATTTGTCATGAGATCGATCATCATCAATCAACCAATCATCATTCCTCACCTATCATGAGGACGATCATCAATAAATCAATTAATCAACCAACCTATCCTATTCATCGTTCCTTGCCTATCATGAGGACAATCATCAACTTATCAATCAACATCATCCTATCATCGACTAGCATGATCATCATTCGTCACAATATAGGAGGAATCTATCAAAATCATCAATTTTGGCTGGATGCGCTAAAGCAGGGTTTCTATGCGTTGATTTACCAAATGCGCTAGAAAAACTACTGGATATGCCAGAATAGGGTCCTAATGTGCCATTTCATGAATGCACTGGAAAATGGATTGCATGCGCCAGAATAGACTCCCGATGCACCGTTTCTCGGATGCGCTACTTGATCAATCCTATGCACAACTCTATCCTATCAATGTGCTAAAAACCCTATGTGCTAATCTACTGACCTAATGCGCTAAAGCGGGTTCTGGATGCACTATTCTAGTTTTGGATTCTAACATAACTAGATGCAATACTACAATACTTCTATGTGCTAAAGCAGGTACCTTATGGGCTAAATTGTTGACCTAATGTGCTAAAATGTGAGAATAATTCAAAATTTCAAAATTCAAAAAGGGGTTCTCGGAGTACATATCGGAGGTCCATACGTGACTGGATGCTAGTGGCGGTGAACTCAATTGAATCTATGTGTGGCATAAAATTTTGTCCATCTTTTCTTTGTAGGCTCTCAGTTCTCGAAATGCTCAAGTTACAAATGAACTTATTGTTACCAATTTTCACTACAGCTCAATTAGTAGAGCTGATTAATTTGTTATATATTAAAGTGAAAGTTCAGTATTTTTTTTACTTGTGCATTAAGAGTTTTTTGCACTACGTTTATCAAGTGTCATTCATGCATTATTTAAGAGAACTGAGTTTCACGAGTCATTGTTCAGTCCTTTAAAAAGTCAAATGGAATACAAAACTGAATGTACAAATGATTAAGCATAACAATGCTTTCATTTATTTCATGATGCTATTCACATTACAATATTTCATTTGATTGCAAGAATACAAATGATGGTACATTTTTGCATTTTGATGCATTTCTTTTCAGAATGAAAAGTAGGAAGAGAATTTAAAAAGATAAACACAAGTCATGGAGACAACTGTTACAATGCATCACAAAGAGCATTCTACACTATTGAAGATGTAGGAAAGGAAAACAAATAAGCATGGACATAATCATCATTTCCTATTGCTATCGGTCAATGCAAAAGTGGTGTACCATCCTTCATCCTCGAGCTCCAATCCACTATAGGTCTAACGCCCTGCCATGCAAACCCCATAGGACAACTACAACAAATACATAATATTATTTTTTTTGAAAGTAACAATAATACATTGCAACATTGCACATTAATACAACATAAATATAACATAAATCATTATCCCAATCCTATGGGGTACATGGTGCGTTACTTCAATGAACCCAACAAAAGACGATAAGAGAATCTAACTAAAGCAGAAACAAAGAAAACATGATAAAGTACATCAAGAGAAAGATATAATCTCATAAATATAAATAATATATTATTACATTTAACTTCAAAGTTCAAATTACAAAGGTGGAATATATTTCCACAGATACAACACAATATAGAATTCCAAGTTACATTACAAGACCTCTTCCCTTATAACAATGGGAAGGGAAAAATCAAAATACAAAAGTACATAAATGGAAGAGAATCTTCAAGGAACAGTCTTCTCCACAAACTTTGAGATCACTGCTGCTGCATCCACGCCTCGATCACAAATGGGGACCCAATGGGTGCATTGCATGTTTCCACCCAACCATGTGAACTCGGAGGAATACCCCCTGTGCAAGGAGTTGGTAAGAAGGAACCCTCAACCACAAACTCAAACATAAAGGACACATGTCACAAGACTCAAGCCCACGAAGAAGCATAAACATCAATAGTAAGATAAACAACTAATGCAACTCTAGAGGTACAAGAAAACGAGGGAAACAAAGGGCACAAATGGGAGAGTGTCATCGCATGGCCTTCATGGATTCACCAGACTAACTATTCTCGAGGAGCCGCCTCCATCTACGGTTAACCAGACATCCTATTTCAAGGTTCTGCCCCATAGGGTGACTCATCCAGAGCTGACTACCTTTTGTGAAGACAAGGTAGCGACCTTACCGACCAGGTCTTCCCACCCGTCGTTAGCCTTAGGGAGTGCTAACGGCAGGGCTGAGGTGTCAATTTTTATCTTGTTATGTGATAACTAATCCCAACCCACTAAGTAAATTAAATTAGCTTTTCACTTGATTAAGGAAACTCTACCACGGGTGACCACTAGAACACTAGCCTCAATGAGAGCCACTCTCCCCTATGGTTGCCCTAAAACCAAAACCAAACCAGGAGATGGGTACCACAATACCCAAACCAAAGAAGAAGAATCACTATAGGGTACCTACCACTAACTCCCACATGGTAACACATGAACAATATAAATGCAAACATAGAGCACACTTTCCCTAACCTCTGGAGAAATGCTAAGTCCACATTAGACATACTAAAATACCACATTCAAATTAAAAAATACACTTAACAATAATTATCAGACATTTAACTCATAATCAACTAAGTCTCCATTAATACATCATTAATATCAATTCTAAATAAGACAAGGCATTTCCCTAATATTTCCATTTAAACAAAACCCTAATTTTAAATTTAATTATATCTTCCTACAACTAATTTATTCACACATTAAATAACTAAATCCATAATTTGCTAGAATCTAATTTGAAGAGCAACAATGATAAATTTCATAAATAATAAAATATTATTTTAAAATTAACTTACTAGCTTAATTTATAAAACCCAAAGTATAAATATTATTTACTAAATCCAAATTTTCAATTCTAGTATATTTCTAATTTTTAATTCATTCCCACAACGCAGTATCTAAGTTCTGATTTTCCTAATTAAATGAAATCTAAATTATAAATTAGGAAAATCAGTTGCAACACAAAAAGCAGATTATGTCTTTATTTGACTAAGTACAAAAAAATCAGTTTTGAAATATATAATTAAATTTTATAATAAATCTGATTTTTCCATAATATAGTTAAACTAAAAAAAATAAAGAAACCAATTTCCAAATCACTGTCAAAATGCAATTATTTCTCTGTTATTTAAACAGAATAAAAAAGGAAATCATTTTCAGTCAAAATATTAAATCCACTACATTTCCCTCTTTAAATTTTTCTTTAACAATTTAACCAGACAAAATTTACATTAATTCATCTTTCCTTTCGAAAATACACAGATATTTTTCTAGCCTATACCTCATATGTATATATATATATATATATATATATATATATATATATATATATGCATATATATATGTATATACACATATATGTATATAACCGTACTGAAATAAATTCATATTTTAAATACAATTGACGCAACTGAGACTAAAAACATTTCAGTAACTCAATACCTTATTTCCAATCAAATATATAAAATTTCACATTAAGAAATACTTTGGTATTAAATCTGCCAAAAAAGAAAACATTATATTTATAATAAAACATTCATATTTAACAATAATCTGCATCACACATAATAGGCGATGAGCAACAATTTCGTAGGCTTTAACAGAGGTGAGAAGGCATGCAAATGGGGAGGGGGAAGGGGTGGTTGTATACAACCGACCCCCCCACCAATGCCTACACATAAGGGAAGAAAATGGGAGGCGGTGGAGGCTTTGCCTCCACATCACCATCCCCAATATGGGGTGGTGGTGGGAGGCATCGCCTCCCCCCAACCATCCCCCCAAACACAAACAAAACACAACCAAAAAAGAAACACGAATCAACCCACAGGAAAATACGGGTATCTCCATTACGCTATATGACGTTCGAAGCACATGCTCACATAATATATATATATATATATATATATATATATATATATATATATATATATATATATATATATATGTAAATATTATTTTCCCCATTAAGATTTAGAGAAAGACATTGCAGCAAAACAAAGAATAATTTAAACAACAGAGGATTGAAATAATATCCTCTATAATATATATATACCCATCAAATCCTCGAGGCAATAATTTACAATGAAATCACAGGGAAGATGCATGAATCTTTCCAGAAAATAATTTGGGGAAACGAACAAAAGATTTCTAGACAAGAGGGGTTTCCAGAATTTTTTTACAGACTAAGAGGGAAAGGAAATAAGGAAGTCCTTGGACACGTAAAACAAATTTACAAAGGAAGAGGAAAAACATTATGCCATTTTCTTTTTCATGAGAATTAAATAAAGTTACAGAGATCTAATGCAAATACTGAAATTATCCAGAGTCCAATGCAAGCTCGATTCGAGGACGAGTTGCGCAAATCCAGTCAAAGAGAATTCTTCAAAACAGTGATACTAACACCTACAAAAATGGATTCATTCAAGATCTCATTGCAAAAATAACCAACTTTCAGCTTCAATGATCAAATCGACGAAACATTTTCAAAATTTCATGATCCCACTGTAAATTTTTCATCAAAATTCAGTTGTAGACAATTTTCCATTTTTCCCAATTTCTTCCCACTTCTTTTTTGAAAAATCAACAAATGGGAAATATATCTTTTTTCATAAAAGCCAACCAAAAATTATCATATAATTTATGGAATGCAAGAAATCCACTTAACTCAGAATTTACCGTCTCTTCCTAAATTTGGAAGAGAATCTTCCCATTTAAACTTGCACAAATAAATTCCTTTTATAATATTTTAAATTGTAATTAAATGAATTCATTCTCACTAAATAAAGCTTATATTATATTAATTTTTGCCAAATCCCCACTCAAATAATATTTTAAACTTAAAATTTATTTAATAACAAACTCACTTTTTATTTTAAACAAGGGCAAATATGATAATATTTCCCTAACTTACATTTCTTTTTGAAATAAAATTAAACTATAATAATTTATTCAACCATATTATTTAATTTTATTAATTTAAATTTAAAGAATCACTTAACATTATAACATAACAATAATTTTACTAATGTGCTTATTAGTTTCTAAGGCATAATTATCATATGCAATTTAGGACATCCCATAGCTTAATATTTTGCATCACAAGACAACATTTAATTAAAGCATAAAACCCTCGATCAAGCCATTAATAAACTTGTAAAATTCATAAAATAAAATGATTAATTAACAACCATACCCACACGAACACATAATAGACATGACAAGGACAATCCATGAACCAACTATTGACATAGGCGAGGGTACTTTCTTACCAACTCCCTAACCATATCAAACCATTGGGTAGATAGGATGCACTCAGAACCAACAATGCAAGTGGAGTTGACATCTAGTACCTACATTCTTGCATAACACAGAATGTTGAACAATATATATACATATAGCTCATAAACAAACACATTGTGAAGGAGAGTTATGGTGAGGCAGGGCACTCACGAATGAGCGATGCCACCCCATCTCCTTCACCCAATCAAAACAGTAAAGCAATATCTAAGCATCACATCATCAAAATATATCCACAAAGTAATAACATCATAACATGAGTATCTCACACATACGTCCATCTATCATAATGAAATGAGCATAACTGTCTGCCACACCCAACACATGGTGGAAAAGATGACAAAAAAAGTATCACGAATGCATCCGAACATAATTAGAAAATCAACTGAAGAAATTACACACACACCAATGCAGTAACATAGTATCAGAACATGAGAGGCACTTCATCTTCCCCCCTAGAACTAGGCTTACTCCTAGAAGCCAAAAAACAAATAAGGAAAAGAGGCTCAGATGCGGGATGCATCCTCCCATGTCGGTGAAGTCTCATCATTCGGGTCCCATTGGACTCGCACCTGATTAATCTCTCTTCCCCTAAGCACGAGTCTCCTGTGTTGAGCACAACCATGGGATCCAGAGCGAGCTACCCATCCTCGACCTGAAGAGCATTCCAATCTAGTACATGAGATAAATCAGGAAAATAAGGCCTAAGAATAGAAACATGGAACACATCATGAATGTGTGCAAGGCTAGGTGGCAAGGCCAAACGATAAGCAATGGGTCCAATCCTCTCTAGAACCTCAAAAGAACCCACAAAATGAGGTGCCAAATTGGAGCCTTTTCCGTAATGGATAGGGCTCTTTCGTGGATGCACATGAAGAAACACACAATCACCCATTGAAAATTGATGATCAACCCTATGAGCATCGAATTACTTCTTCTACCGATCTAGAGCCGCTACCAAGTGCTCTTTGATGCAAACAAATTTCTGCTCCATTTCCTGTAGCATATCTGGCCCAAGAAGAATCCTGTCCTCCAACCAGTCCCAACTCAGAGGTGTTTGACACAGGCGACCATACAAAGCCTGGAATGGTGGCATCCCAATTGAACTATGGTAACCGTTGTTGTAGGAAAACTCAACCAAATGTAGATAGTCTTCCCATCGATACTACTGATCCATAATGTACATGTAGAGCATGTCCTTGAGAACCTAATTGACCCTTTCAGTCTGACCATCTGTTTCCGGATGGTAAGTAGAACTGAAGTTCAATTGTGTTCCCAAGGCACGCTGCAGTGAGGTCCACAATGCAGAAGTGAACACTGGATCTCTGTCAAAAATTATTCTCCACAGAATCTCGTGCAGCTCACAATGTCATCCATAAAAACTTTCTCCACAGACGAAGTAGTATAAGAAGACCGAATAGGGGAGAAATGTGCCACCTTGGTCAACCTGTCAACGGTGACCATGATAGCATCATGCCGAAGTGCAGTCATCGACAACCCAAATATGAAGTCAATAGTTATAATATCCCATTTCCATTCCAGAATGAGATTGGGTTGGAAAAGGCCTACTAGATGATGGTAATCTACCTTGACCCTCTGACACTCCAGGAATCTCACCACAAGATCAGCTATATCCCTCTTCATCCCTGCCCAAAAGTACAATGGATGAAGATCTGCATACATCTTTTTAACTCCTGGATGAGCCGAATAAGGAGCTCGATGAGCTTATGACATGATTAGGGCACGAAGACCCTCAAAGGAAGGAACATATATGCAACCCGCACATCGCAAAAGTCCATCGAACTCAAGAGTATAACCAAAAAACCTTCCCTTCGACACTCTATCTGATTCCAATTCTGACTTCACCTCCTAAAACCAACTGCTCGAAGGAAGTGCTACAAGAATCTAACCTTTTAAATCAAATTTGAGAGCCACAAAAGATAACTCATGACAACGATCGCTTAAAGCATCTACCACTAAATTCTCCTTGCCCTGAATATATTTCACTTCAAAATCATATTTGTAGAGGAATTCCATCCATCTCCTCTGCCTAGTATTAAGATTCGACTGCGTGAAAATGTATTGCAAAAATGCGATGGTCACTGTGTAGCTCAAACCTGTGGACCAACAAGAAATGCCTCAACCTAACCAGGGCATGAACAACTGTGACCAAATCCAAGTCATGAGTAGGTTAATTTAGCTCATGGTCTTTGAGCTTATGTGACTCATATGTAATCACTCTACTGTTCTACATCAAAACAACCCCCAACCCTTCCAAGGATGAATCTATACAAACCACAAAGTCCTGAGTCGGATCAGGGACAAAAGGATAGGTGCACTAGTTAGCTTCTCTTTAAGAGCTTGAAAATCCAACTGACACTTTTTAGACCAATCATATTTCTTTCCTTTCCTTTGTAGAGAGGTAATGGGATGCGCAACCCTGGAGAAACCCTGCACAATTCACCAATAATAGCCCGCCAGACCCATAAAGCTGCGAATTTATGGAACATTTTTGGGAGCAAACCAATCTATAATAGCTTGGATCTTTGAGGGATCCACAGTGATGCCTTCTCCAGAGATTACATGCCCCAAATATTTCACTTCAGACTTATAAAATTCACACTTTTCCAAGTTTGCAAACAATTGGTTTTCTCTTAAGTATTGCAACACCAACTTCAAGTGTTCCTCATGCTCCTCCATGGATCTAGAGTAGACAAGTATGTCATCGAGAAAAATCAGTACAAAATGGTCTAGATAGGTTCTGAAAACACCATTCATTAAGCTCATGAAGACTGAGGGTGCATTAATTAACCTGAATGGCATGCTAATGAATTCATAATGTCCATATCGGGTACAAAATGCAGTTTTGTGAATATCCTCCTCAGCAATCCGCCATTGATGGTATCCAGATTTGAGGTCAATTTTAGAGAACACCTTTGCTCCATTGATCTGGTCAAACAAATCATCAATCCTTGGCAAGGGTTAGCGATTCTTCACTATTACCTTGTTCAACTTCCTATAATCAATACACCGCTGGAGAAAACCATCATTCTTTTTCACAAATATGACTGGTGCTCCCCAAGGGTAAACACTAGGATGGACAAACCCCTTTTCTAACAATTATTCCAACTACAACCAGAGTTCTTGAAGCTCCTGAGTTGTCATCCTGTAAGGAGCCCTAGAGATAGGCTCAACTCCTAGAATGAGATCAATATAAAAGTCGATGTCACGCTTAGGTGGCATCCTAGGTATGTCACTCAAAAACACACTAGAAAAATCCTTCAGGAGAGGATAATCATCCAAAGTTATCTCTCTACTCTCCTCCATATCCAGGTCACTAACTGAGACAACAAACAACTGACACCCTTGACGAAAACACTTCTTCAATTGCATTGCGGAGATAATCCTCAAGGAGATAGGCTTTTGAATGCCCACAATTTCAAATTCTCCTCCAGAATCATCCCGACAGTGTACAGACTTATGATGACAATCAATTGTCACCTGGTGTGCACTCAACCAATCCATCCCCAACATGACATCATAAGAACCCAGGGGAAGAACTCAAAGATCCATCAAAGTCACAACTACACAAAACTCCAACTTACAACCAGGAACAAGAGACTCCACTGACACCTTTGCCCTAGAAGCTAATTTGACATGCCACTTAATGCCTTGCTTTGCTGCAACTAGATTACAACGCTTAACAACTGAAGGGGAAATAAAAGAATCTAATGCACCGCAATCAAATAATATAGAAATAGGGTTTCCCTGCAACAAACTTGATACCTCCACCACAGTGCCCTCGTGATTATCCAATGTGGTGAAAACCCAATGAGACCTGCCAACGTTTCCAACGGTTAGCTCAAATGCTACCGGCCTCTGACTAAACCCTGCAGTGCTCCTCTGCAGACACTGTCTCACAATATGTCCCTACTGCCCACAATTGAAACACCCAGTACCATTGCCAAAACCTCTAACCCAAGACGAAACATTAGACTACTAATAGCTAGCACGGTTAGGTGCAGGCTGTGAGGACTGTGCTGGCTACTCAACCGAGTTCTGCTACGATCTCTGCCAATGACGGTTTTTCCTAGACTGCAACCTATTGCTTTGATGAGACTGAGAGGGTTTATTATTCGACTAAAACTATTGCTTTCCACTGTTAGTGGGTGGAGAATGAGCCCTAGAAGGAGCTGCAACCTGAGACTGCCCACCATGGGAACCACCACCTACAATAAGAGTGCTACCAATCTGAACTCCAACATGACCTCCTAAATCCAAGGTAAAATTCTCCTCCACAAGGTGAGCTTTCTTGACAACAATCTCCATCGTCTTTGGCTCGAAGACACAAATAACTCCACTAATCTTGGCATTTAGACCTCTGACAAAATGCTGAACTAGCATAGGCTCATCATTAGCAATTCTGATGTACTGCTTGAGCTCAAAGAAGGGGCACTCATACTGCTCTATGGGGAATGCCATCTGTCTCAAATCATGAAATTCATCTACTCGGCGCTGCCTCCAGTGATCAAATAAGAAATAGGCCCGAAACTATTCTAAGAACAATTCCCATGTCATTGAACTGATGTCAAGGTGTAGTTTCTTCTCTTCAAGTCGCCACCATGTGGATGCAAATCCTTTGAGGTGCATGATGGTGCACCTTTCCCTATTATTACTACTGTAGGGATGCATGGAAAAGCATCGATCTAGATCAATGAGCTAAGTTTTAGATACCAAACCTCCACCGAAACCTTTATAAATAGGAGGACGTTCCCTAAGGAGATCTCTCATGTGCCCAGGGCCACTGAATCCTGATCCGCTGGTACCTCATTCCTCCTTGGCGACCGCTCTCTCTCTCTGATCACACACTGCTCATCTTGCCTAGGACCTAGGTGACCAAGAGCATCCTCCAACAACTGATGCAACTGCTCACCACCTTGAAGCTGTTGTTCTAGATTAGGACCTCCACCTGGTGGGTTGTTTTGAGAACCCTGATTTTTCTCTTGCTTTGATTCATGGGAGCTTTGAGGTGGAGAATTATGATGGCCAACTCCATGACCACCATGACCACGATCGCGATCGCGACCACGTCCATGTCCCCGACCCCTAAGCATGATTCTACGCAACAAGAAAGGGATTACATGAGTTCAAAGTTATGCAACAAGATTAACATAATGGGTTTACCTAACCTACAGTACCCAATGTTGTTAACCTTGGCTCTGATACCAAGTTGTAACGCCCCGCAACACAAACCCCATAGGACAACTACAACAAATACATTTTTTTTTTTTGAAAGTAACAATAATACATTGCACATTAATACAACATAAATATAACATAAATCATTATCCTAATCCTATGGGGTACGTGGTGCATTACTTCAACAAACCCAACAAAAGATGATAAGTGAATTTAACTAAAGCGGAATAAAGAAAACATGATAAAGTACATCAAGAGAAAGATATAAGCTCATAAATATAAATCATATATTATTACATTTAACTTCAAAGTTCAAATTACAAAGGTGGAATATATTTCCATAGATACAACACAATATTGAATTCCAAGTTAATTTACAAGACCTCTTCCCTTATAACAATGGGAAGGGAAAAATCAAAATACAAAAGTACATAAATGGAAGAGAATCTTCAAGGAACAGTCTTCTCTGCGAACTCTGAGATCATTGCTGTTGCATCCACACCTCGATCACAACTGGGGACCCAATGGGTGCATTGCACGTTTCCACTCGACCATGTGAACCCAAAGGAACACCCCTAATGCAAGGAGTTGATAAGAAGGAACCCTCGGCCACAAACTCAAACATAAAGGACACATGTCACAAGACTCAAGCCCACGAAGAAGCATAAACATCAATAGTAAGATAAAAAAATAACACAAATCCAAAGGTACAATAAAATGAGGGAAACAAAGGGTGCAAATGGGAGAGTGTCATCGCATGGACTTCATGGATTCACCAGACTACCTATTATCTAGGAGCCACCTCCATCTATGGTTAACTAGACATCATGTTTCAAGGTGCCGCCCCATAGGGTGACTCATGCGGAGCCGACTATCTTTCATGAAGACAAGTTAGCAACCTTACCGACCAGGTCTTCCCACCTATCCTTAGCCTTAGGGAGCGCTAACAGTAGGGGTGAGTGTCAATTTTTATCTTGTTATTGGATAACTAATCCCAACCCACTAATTAAATTAAATTAGCTTTTCACTTGATTAAGGAAACTCTACCACGGGTGACCACTAGAACACTGGCCCCAAGAAGAGCCACTCTCCCCTATGGTTTCCCTAAAACCAAAACCAAACCAGGAGACGGGTACCACAGGTACCACAGTGCCCAAACCAAAGAAGTAGAATCACTATAGGGTATCTCCCACTAACTCCCACATGGTAACACATGAACAATATAAATGCAACCATAGAACACACTCACATATTCCCTAACCTCTAGAGAAATGCTAAGTCCACATTAGACATACTAAAATACCACATTCAAATTAAAAAATATACTTAACAATAATTATCAGACATTTAACTCATAATCAACTAAGTCTCCATTAATACATCATTAATATCAATTCTAAATAAGATAAGGCATTTCCCTAATATTTCCATTTAAACAAAACCCTAATTTTAAATTTAAATATATCTTCCTACAATTAATTTATTCACACATTAAATAACTAAATCCATAATTTGCCAGAATCTAATTTGAAGAGAAACAATGATAAATTTCATAAATAATAAAATACTATTTTAAAATTAACTTACTAACTTAATTTATCAAACCCAAAGTATAAATATTATTTACTAAATCCAAAATTTCAATTCTATTATATTTCTGATTTTAAATTCATTCCCACTACATAGTATCTAAGTTATGATTTTCCTAATTAAATGAAATCTATATTATAAATTAGGAAAATCAGTTGCAACACAAAAAGCATATTATGTCTTTATTTGACTAAGTACAAAAAAAACAGTTTTGAACTATATAATTAAATATTACAATAAATCTGATTTTTCCCGAATATAGTTAAACTAAAAAAAATAAAGAAACCAATTTCCAAATCACTATCAAAATGCAATTATTTCTCTGTTATTTAAACATAATAAAAAAGGAAATCATTTTCAGTCAGAATATTAAATCCACTACATTTCCCTCTTTAAATTTTTCTTTAACAATTTAACCAGACAAAATTTACATTAATTCATCTTTCCTTTCAAAAATACACAAACATTTTTCTAGCCTATACCTCATATGTATATATATTTTAAAATATACATATATATAAACATATATGTATATACACACACACACACACACATATATATATATATGTGTGTGTGTGTGTGTGTATAACCATACTGAAATAAATTCTTATTTTAAATACAACTGATGCAACTGCGACTGAAAACATTTCAGTAACTCAATACCTTATTTCCAATCAAATATATAAAATTTCACATTAAGAAATACTTTGGCATTAAATCTACGAGAAAACAAAACATTATATATATATATATAATAAAACATTCGTATTTAACAATAATCCACATCACACATAATAGGCGACAAGCAACAATTTCACAGGCTTTAACAGAGGTGAGAAGGCAAGCGAATGGGGAGGGGGAAGGGGCGACTGTATACAACCGACTCCGCACCAATGCCTACACATAAGGGAAGAAATGGGGAGGCGGTGGAGGCTTTGCCTCCACATTGCCATCCCCAACATGGGGCGGCAGTGGGAGGCGGCGCCTCCCCCCAACCATCCCCCCAAACACAAACAAAACACAGCTAGAAAAGAAAAATGAATCGTTCCACAGGAAAATATGGGTATCTCCATTACGCCGTACGACGTTCGAAGCACAGGCTCATAGAATATAATATATATATATATATTTATATATTTATAAATATGTAAATATATATGTAAATATTATTTTCCCCATTCAGATTTAGAGAAAGACATTACAACAAAACAAAGAATAATTTAAACAACAGAGGATTGAAATAATATCCTCTATAATATATATATACCCATCAAATCCTCTAAGCAATAATTTACAATGAAATCATAGGGAAGACGCACAAATCTTTCCATAAAATAATTTGGGGAAAACAAACAAAATATTTCCAAACAAGAGGCGTTTCTAGAATTTTTTACAAACTGAGAAGGAAATCAACAAATTTCGAAGGGATTATAGAGAGGGAAAGGAAATAAGGAAATCCTTGGATGGGTAAAAAAAATTTACAGAGGAAGAGGAAAAAAATTATGCCATTTTCTTTTTCATGAGAGTAAAATAAAATTACAGAGATTTAATGCAAATAATGGAATTACTCGGAGTCCAAAGCAAACTCGATTCGAGGATGAGTTGCGCAAATCCATCCAAAGAGAATTCTTCAAAACAGTGATACTAACACCTGCAAAAATGGATTCATTTAAGATCCCATTGCAAAAATAACCAACTTTCAGCTTCAATGATCGAATGGACAAAACATTTTTAAAATTTCATGATCCCACTTTAAATTTTTCATCAAAATTCAGTTGTAGACAATTTTTCATTTTTCCCAATTTCTTCCCACTTGCTTTTTTCAAAAAGCAACAAATGGGAAATATATCTTTTTTCATAAAAGTGAGTCAAAAATTGTCATATAATTTCTGGAAATTTCCCATGCAAAGAATCCACTTAACTCAGAATTTACTGTCTCTTCCTAAATTTGGAAGAGAATCTTCCCATTTAAACTTGCACAAATAAATTCCTTTTATAATATTTTAAATTGTAATTAAATGAATTCATTCTCAACAAATAAAGCTTATATTATATAATTTTTGCCAAATCCCTACTCAAATAGTATTTTAAACTTAAAATTTATTTAATAACAAAATCAATTTTTATTTTAAACAAGGGAAAATATGATAATATTTCCCTAACTTACATTTCTTTTCGAAATAAAGTTAAACTATAATAATTTATTCAACCATATTATTTAATTTTATTTATTTAAATTTAAAGAATCACTTAACATTATAACATAACAATAATTTCACTAATGTGCTTATTAGTTTCCAAGGCATAATTATCATATGCAATTTAGGGCATCCTATAGCTTAATATTTTGCATCACAAGACAACATTTAATTAAAGCATAAAATCCTAGATCAAGCCATTAATAAACTTGTAAAATTCATAAAATAAAATGATTAATTAACAACCATACCCACATGAACGCATAATAGACACGACAAGGACACTCCCTGAACCAACTACTGACATAGGCGGGGGTAATTTCTTACCAACTCCCTAACCACATCAAAGCATTGGGTAGATATGATGCGCTCAGACCCGACAATGCGGGTGGAGTCGACATCCGGTACCTGCATTCTTGCATAACACAAAACATCGAACAATATATATACATATAGCTCATAAACAAACACATTGTGAAGGAGAGTTATGGTGAGGCAGGGTGCTCATGAATGAGCGATGCCACCCCCTCTCCTTCACCCAATCAAAATAGTAAAGCAATATCTAAACATCACATCATCAAAATATATCCACAAAGTAATAACATCATAACATGAGTATCTCACACATAAATCCATCTATCATAATCAAATGAGCATAATTGTCTGCCATACCCAACACATGGTAGAAAAGATGACAAACAAAGTATCATGAATGCATCAGAACATAATAAAAAAATCAACTGAAGAAATTACACACACACCAATGCAGTAACAGAGTATCGAAACATGAAAGGCACTATAGTAGGTGAAGAAAAGGGTTGTTAGAGCTCTGATTATGAACATCCCTACATGAACCACCAACAATAATGTAAAATGCTGCTAACAATGCATTGAAACAATTGAGAGAAGAAGGAGGTGGACAGAAGCAAAGGAGGAAACATCACAATAATATATTGTTTTTTTTGCTAACATTGTTTGTTTCCTGTGTATGTATAGGAAAATTCATATAGTTGATCATCTTATGAAGAAATAAAAGCATGTGGAGTAAAACGGGCTCCCATAAGGGTAGAGCTCGGCATGCTGCCCCTTAAACTTACAAGTGGGCTAAGTCAAATAGTACAATTATCATGCTCATCTGAGCCATTCATGAAGGAGTAAAATGGAGTTTCAGCCATCAAAGCATTAAGTTTATTGTTCATTCATAACAATCAAGTCTAAGTAACAAAGTGAAAGCTACAGGTGGACAATAAACTTAACGGATTCAATTCATCTGAAATCCATCATTTTCATTCTAGAAAGTTTTAAAGATTGTTGTCATATTAATTGCTTTTTGCTGCCTTGGGTTCTATTCATGATTATTTATGTTGTTTCATAATATTCTATTCTGGAGCAGCAAGTGTTTCATGTCATAATGGTGATAGTGAACAAGAATAGATAATGCCTCATCAATGGAGCACTAATAAATGATGGAAGCATATGAAGGAGCTTCAATTTCTCATGTACCTTATTTTTATGAAATATTTGAGATGAGAATGCACTCTTTTCTGAAGTATTCTAAACATGAAATGAGTGATGAAGAGTAATCTACAAGAGTTGTAGATAAATGAAGGAGGTGTTGTTTCTTTACCCCAATGGAAGAACAATGAAAAGTAGGTATACAACAAGGTTGTGCTACAGATTTAAGAGAAATTTGGGTGTGTTCAAACCAATTTGCATACATAAAGACAACAATATGGACAACAAAGATAGGTGATCAAAGTAAATCCAAAAGTGCAAATTGATGGTGATCTCAAATGAATAAACTTAGAAGATCATGAGGAGTTTTCATTATTTCCATCTTATGCCAACTAATAATACTTTGCTACAGGAAAAGCAAGGAAGTTTCTATATGTGTCATGCAACAGGAAGCACAAGTAACATAAGAGTTTTCTTGTTTAGTTCAATGGAGGAACAATGAAAGAAGTCATAAATCTGCAAGTAGAGGAATGAAAAGATGTCTGAGATCATCTGTAATCTTAGAGTTAACAAAGTACAGTAACTAGTTTAACTCTGAGTGTTTTTTTCTTTTAAATACATAACACCCATATGGTGATTTCATTGCAAAATACATTTTCAGCTTGCCCATGTAAGGATTTTGACAACAAATACAGAGGTGAATGGTTTTCTTTTAAAATATCGGGTACCCATGTTGGGTTATCAACTTAAAATGCTAAATAGAATCAAGAGGCAATTTTCATTTTAAAATAGTCATAATTTACAAGTGCAATGCTGCTACAGGATAACAAAGAGATTTTCTTTGCATTTTCACAAATACCCACATAGGGGTTTTAATTCAAAAGTGTAGATTTATTCTTGTGATAGGATACCCACATGGGGTTTTGTTTTAAAATGCAGATTTACCACTATTTTCAGCTTACCCATGTAAGGGTTTTACATAAAATCAGAATGAAAAAGAAATACCATGGTGGGTTGAGCCAGTACATGGAGACATAAGAGAAATTACAGAAAAATGTAATGGAATAAAATGCAGATTTCAAGCAAAAAACTCATTTGTGCATGAGTGGCTGCGGCCAAGTGGAGGAGTGTTTTTGATTCAAAAATATCTTCTAAAGTCAAAACCCATTTCGAGTTGCCATAAGAATCTCAAAATCTGAACAAAGAATGGACATAATGCAAGATTTTCTAAGTCAAATTCCTTAGAAAGCATGTGATAGGCGCGACCTGTAATGGGTCTACATTATTTTTTTTAAAGAAACAACAATCATTCTTTTCATAGAAGCTTTTACAAGATTTTGTTTGACAAGAAAAAGTAATGGATAAGTGAGAGCTTACCATTTGTGGCTGTAGAAGAACATACAATGGCGGCCAAAGCTCTCACAAAGCTGTGAATACATGGGTTGAGCTAACTCCAATGGTGGCCAGGAAGAGTGAGGTAAGCACAATAGAGAAATGAAAGCAAAAAATCAGACAAAATGATCATGCTTGGCCGCGACCTTAATGGCCATTTTGTTGCTTTCAAAACACAAGAAAAGCCATAATACTATCAAAAGTCAACTTACCATTATCATAGAGAAAAGAGTTGACCAAGCTGAAGGCAAAATATGAAGTTTCCAAGAACTTCAAGCTAAAAACCTAGCTCACATGGTGGTGGCATTTCCCTCTCAATAGAGCCTCTCTCCAAAAGTGCAAGTGTATAATGAAGGGATTTTAGGGTTTACTTTGAGTTTTTCCTATCCTCTCATGCCCTAATTCAAAAATGGGCTTTTCATTAAACTTAATGCCTTAGTTTTCATCAATTGATATTTCATACATGCCCTAAGCTGATTTTTTGAAGTCTTCACCTAATTCCATATGCCTAAGTCTTTAGGCTTTGTTTTGTTAAGTTATTTCATGGTTTAAGAGACTTTAGGTGTCTTGTAATGTCTAAATTTATGCCTTGGAGAATGAACATTAGTGCCTTAGTTATTTTTTAATTGATTTTGAAGAAATCAATTAAAATATAAATGTGCAATAATGCTTATGCCTTAGGTAAGGATTATGCCTTAGGCATTTGTTTGCAATTGATTTTATAGAAATCAATAAAACCTTGGAGAAATATTGCCTGATTAAAATTCATACTTTAGGCATTTATTTTTAAATTGATTTTAAAGAAATCAATTAAAAACATTGATGGAGATTACTTGTAGTTTTATGATTTTTTGAGAAAAATCAAAGCTATATTGGAGAGATAAGGTATTATTTTTGCAAAGATTTTTAATCTTTATTGCAAAAATAAATTAAGTTGAAAAACTACATGTTTGTAAAGCAGAAGATAAAACAATATCCTATAAATTGTTTTTTCTTTCTTGCTATTTTTAGCAGTTATGAAGGCAAAAAGTAGTTTGACTTTTCTTGGGCGGATTTGAGTTGCATGGAGAGAAGATAAGGTGTTTTTTTTGCTTTTAAAGCAAAGCAAACCTATTTTTAGGTGCTTTTCAGCATTCACATGCAAAAAGTGAGAGTTGGCCACTTCAGTTACTCATTTTGAGGCAGTTTTAGATGCTTTTCCTTGAGCTTTCTTCATGAGCTCGGATTAGGGTTTTGAGATATATCTTGAAGAAAAACTTAGAGTTTTTCTTAGTTCAGATTCATTGTTTCTCTCTCTCATGCTGAAACAAAGAGTTTTGTAAGCAAAAATTTGTACTCAAACTTTGATACTCCTTCAGTTGATTAAAACAACATTCCTATTTCCAAATTTTTGTGTCTTTTGCAGTTATAATTTGATGTTATATTGTGATTTCTATTTACAGATTCCTTTTTATGTCCTAAAATTGCAATTTTGATGCAAAAAATTCCTAAAATATAGGTTGCATGTTGTATTTAAACCTGAATCTTCATGCAAATCAATTATGTGTTAAGTATTCATGAGTGATTGTGACGTATTGTTGTTTTTTGAGAGCTATTTGTGGGTTCATCATTAAGTCATCTTTAAGTCCTAAAAATCACCTTAATTCATAGTTTCATTTTAGTAATCTTTCTAACTCTTTACCTCAGAAAATCATTTAAGATAGGATATATCATTCGGAGAACCAACTCACTCTGGAGATTCCTTCTTCGATCAGATCACCCACATCCGAAGAAGGTTTCCATGTGTCAACAAATAGTTAAATTCTGTAAATTTAGCATAAGGTGCATATTTGATTGATAACACTTATCTTTTACCCTTTTTGACCTTTTAAAGGTTAATTAAGGGGTCATTATGGTGGCATTTTATTTAAATTTTCAAATGGGTCTTTTCATCAACTAATCAACAATGTGGCAGAACTATTCATCATTTTTAGGAGATAAATTAGGCCATCCTTATCAAATCTATCGATCATCAACATATCATAGAAAAATCATTTAAATCATCAATTTTTTTCAAAAATCATCAAAAATTAAAAATCCCTGATTTATCTCCCGAGGGGGCATCCTTTCATCATCATCGCAAAATCAGAGTCTAGGGCATGTCAAAATTTTTATCATCACGGTCGAAATTTTTTATTCTTTGAAGCAATGAGTCTGCGCACATCACTTCAAAGAGGGGCAAAATGTATGCACACAAAAATGGTTTGGAGCACAGATTAATTAAATACTTGTTATTTAATTAATATTCTTAATTCCTCTACTATTATAAATAGATTGCAAAATTTATTCATATGGTTCATTATTCTAATTCTTCTTCTCCAAAATTCACTTTCTTCCTAAATCAATTAAATGGACAAATTAAATCAATTTGTTATTTAATTGGTTTTCCCTCTGCCACTTAAATTTAGATTGGCCTCTAAATCATATTCTTCTTAAATTGGTTAAAATGCACAAATAAATTAATTTGGCATTTTGATAATTTACCATCTCCATTTAAATTGAATTTTTAATTCAATTTAAGCACATTTCTACATATTTCCTCTAACCACCTCCAACTCACCTACCACCTCATCATGTGTCTCACAAAAATGAATTTTCTAAATTGAAAAATATGAATTATCTTCAACAACTTTGCAACCAATTTGGAACTAACTGAGACACACGAATCTTCCTTCTCTGTGATTCCCTTTAACACTTGGAAAATTGTTTTGCTAAAGGGAACCATCTTCTTGATTCCCTCTAACCTCCTGATGCTCCACTGTTGATGTCACAGGATCACAATCCCGACCGTCCATTGTTGCCACATCACCTTGGGCCTTAGAAAATCTATAAATTAGACCCATTGCTACATATTTTCAACAAGTCAAATTTGATAATCTTATGCTGCAAAATTTTAGTACATTCTGAGAGAAATTTGGAGAGCTTTGTAGCTTAGTTTTGCATTTTAGTTCATATAGAGTTATAATGGAAATTTTATTTTGGATAGCTTAGTTCATTTCATCTTTCATATAGAATTTCCATTAGCTTATCCTCATCAAACTTAGCAGTATTTGGATTTTAGTATCATCTCATCATAGGATCATTTAGTCTTCAAGCATTAAATATTGAAAATACAAAATAATAGGCATGTAGACTTCATCATAGCATCTCATATCTTAAGTTGTCAATCTTTGTAGGTTCATGTGCAACACTAATAAGATCTGAGAGCATGATTTGCAGGGGTCCTTGAGATTAGAGAACCATGAAATGAAATAAGAGGATAGCTGTAGCTTTTAATTTTTCTATTTAGATTTCCTTTTATGTAATACATTGCATGAAGGTGTGTTTGATTTTATTATTCTAACTTATATATTTCCTACACAATATATATTATACCTATTATAATATATATGTATACTTAATATATATATATATAATTACATTCTCATGAATATTAAATGCATTAACATTCATATATTAAAATATTTATTATAATAATATATATTTTAATATATACATTCAATAACATAACTCACTTATTTGATATTTAAATATATATTTATATATAAACCGATGGTTATTATATACATATATTAGTACATAGTATATACACATACATATTTATTAATATATATACATCATTTACATATCCACACATTTACATATTCGTTGATGAGCATATATATATATACATAATATATATGTATATGTATGTCATATTTACCATATGATATGCTCATACACACGATATATTTATTTATGTGAGTTATCATAAACCCATACATATATACATTTATGCATTCTTACGTATATATATTAATCAACTAATATATAAATATGATTGTATGAAAAAGGAGCTCATTGCAAGATAATAAACCACAAACCTACCCAAAACATTCCCAAACCAAGAATAATCAAGAACTCAAACTAGTACCAAAACCACAATCAATCAAATATGACCAAACAAACTCTTTAATTTATCCAAAACTTCAAATTAAGGGTTTACTTACCAAATCCCAATCTAACTCGAGACTAAGTTTGACCACCCTAGACCGTGAGTGTGTGTATGCTCAGTTAGGCTCATCAAGGGTTGCCAAACCAAGCTTCTCTCTTGAGTGATACTCCCCCTCTCTTCTAGAGGTTTGAACTTGTTCCTGCATTCAACTTAGTACATCACATAGGTAGTTAGCCATTCACATAAAATTCATTTGCATCATCAAAAATTAACATATTCACATTGCAATATATATTCATTCATTACATTTTCATCAATATAAACCATAATCATTCATTCAAAAGAAATATCATAATGCATATTCAATATTTCATTATCCTATCGAACATATTAAAGTTCTAATAAATATTTATCATTTTATTTACTTACAAGGTAAAAGTAACTCAGTAACTAAGAAATGAGGTGTAACGTACTTCCCCCCTTTTGAATCATCGTCCCCGGTGATTTAAAGCACTAAATATATAGATAAAGTCAAATAAATGTTGTACTTTCCATTTTCCAATTCATACAAGAAATAAGTATATTTCCTTCAATCTTCCCTCATAGCATGACCCCTTGCTATCTTGTCCTTCATGAAACCTGCACTGAGTGACTGTGCTAACTTATGGGGAGAACTTGTGTGCTTCACACATACCTTCCCTTTAAATGTCTATACATCATAATTATATTAACTCATATGTAAATCATTTAAGTACAATAGTAACTATATCCTATATGACACCTATACCACAATGATTGGAAAAAAATGTTCTAATTGGCTAATACAATTATCCTTAGGGTAATCCAAATAGAAAAGAGTGTTGGTGTATTACGCACTACACCATGGGTCCCATCCTTCCATTTAGTCTTTACACCATTAGACAACTCAAAAGCCGATATCGTCCATCATTGACAAAACCATCTATCTTAAGCATAATAGTATTGCTTCTTAATTTAAGCTTTGTATCAACAAAGTTTTCCTTGATCCTTTCAATGTACTATTCCATTTTTGGCAACCTTTTCAGTCTAGGGTTAATACTATTCCCTAGATTATCCCATCTTAATAAAGATTCAACCCTTCTTCCCATATAATGGACCAAATTTCAATGGTAGAATTTTATTATAATTAAGTTTTCCACAAACCCTCCGAGATTTGATTTCTCCTTTTGCCTAATTGGCTAACTTAAAGTAATAACTTGAGCATTCATTCAATTGAATTTTTCATAAGATGATCATGGTTTACACAAAACCTTAACATTACTTGCTTGTTCCCATCTGAGATAGCCTTCTCAAGGATATTAAGCAGCTGCTTGACACAATTTATTGTTGAGGATTGATATCCTATAAATTAAATTTCCCTATCTAAATTGGTTACCTTGGTGAGTCTATGCACCATATCATTATGTGAGTTCTATTGACATAGAAAAATCAAATCTATACTTATGATCTACTAATTCCTCTTTGGAATTTCTTGAGAGTATACAAGTCCTTCTTGATGATGACATCTTGTCTTCATCCTTTGGCATACTAGACATCAACTTTCTACTTACCTTGTAGCGTCTTACTCTATTCCCTTCCAGATTATAGCAGTTCCTCATCCGAAAAATAATTTTGTCATTCTCATGTCTCCTGAATAGGACATCAATTTACCTCATTTCATTCCTTAACCTTCGAAAAATTGATACTTAGGTTCTTTCTCTATTTCATAATAGTCCATCTTGTCTAGTAAAATCTCTTCCATGGACTTATACCACATTCAATTTATAAAATATAATGATTAATTATTTTTGTAGAGATAAAACTCCTCCATCCCATGAAATCCATACCCTAGATTTCTTTTAGCCTTAAATCTTTTTCAAAGTCATAATATGATTTTCCCAAAGTTGTAATCCAGTTTTAGCTCAATCTGTTTCTTTCGATGAGAATTTTATATTAGTTCAAGTAACAATCCTCATTTAAATCATGTTAGTTTTGATTTTATCTTCCAAAAGATATCAACAATTATTGTTATTGCATACCTAGTTTCCTAGCATGAATATTTCTCAATAACTCAAATTCATGAGTACATAAATCTTCCCTTTCCAATTACATAGGTAATAATCTTTCCTTCCATGATTAAGTATAGCACCTAATATTTTCTAAAGTATCAATGATAATAAAAATTTGATCTTTCAAAATAAATATGTATAGAATTTGTGTTGTAAATATTTCTTTCTCATTGGTTATTAACCTTGACCTTCTATCTACCTTTCTCCAATAATTTCAATACCTTAACCTCTTAACTTTACCAACCTTGTGGTTATTGAGTGTAATACTTTGGTTAAAAATTTCTCTCCTACCAGAGATATAACATTAAACCTCATTGTAAGGATACTTATCCGAGTAGATCTACTCTCCCTCTTTCCCCTTTAGTGTTTCCAAGACATTAGATAATCACAAAGTTGATCTCATTACAATCATCCACTCTCTCCAAATTGATTGAATTGGTTTAACCTTTCTTGTTGTTGGCTTTTGATAGTTGTTTGACTTTTACTTAACTTTCTTACCTTCCACAGTATTCCTTGAATATACTTTTTCGTTTCCAAATTTGGTTTCACCATCGCCTTCCAATATCTCAAAATCAACAGTTGGATCCCCCAATAATGATATCTAATGAATAATCAACAACTTTAAAAGCTCAACCTTTGTGAGTTGTTTCCAAATTATTCTTTCAATTTGACAACATAGTCTCCTCCATATCCAATTTCTTTTGGAACATGTCCAAACATAAGTTTACTTTCATTGACAAGTTGGTAAGTTCATTTTGCACTTCAACCAAACTATGCTCTAATTGAGCCTTTTTTCTGAATTGTTTGATTTTCTTTCCCAAGTTTTTTTTACCTTGCAATCATCTTTCTAAGTAATTTTGTCCAAATTCTTGGTAATTTTATTTTTCTCATAAACTTAGACACTCTAAGGTTATTTAGTTTCTTTTCCCTATTTTCAATCAGAACTCCAAATTGACCTTGCCTATTCCAATTGGTGGAATCATGTTGGCTTTTATTCTTCGTAATTTGCTTCTCTTTCTAACCATTTTGGTCTCTACCCCTATTCTAAGGTACTATATTTTCACTCTTGGCTCCAATTATCATTGCAAGATTTTAACCTTGTATTGAATCCAAGTTTTTCAAGGGTCATCCTGCCTCCTAGATACCTCTCTTGTTGACTTAGATTCTCAAAACATTGACTTTCTACTTTAACTAAGTTTGATATTTATACTATCAATTAGTTCTTTTCCAATAAAGCATACTCATAGATTCATAGTATCCTTACTAAATCCAAAATACTATACTCTTTATAACTACAATTTGCTATCAGTAAGGGAAATTACTTCAATCCTTTTTATCCCTCATAGTTATTTAAAATATTTAGTAGGGTTAAGGTACTCATTGGTAATCCTTCATAACCTTCTTAACGAACCTGGTTGCATAATCTTCCGTAATTTAAAGGTGTATCCTAATGAGTTTTTGGTTTAGGACTTTTCAACTCCAAGGACGATTCTTTCCTAGTCCCAAACTTAAACAACTTTTCAAGAATCTAACTTCCCTTTTTGTTTCCACTTTATTCTTTTCTTCTTTCCATATTGGCATAAGAATTTTTCAACCATTATATTTCGATAGGGTTTACGCATCACTTACATAATGAACTCATAGGTTCTAGAGCTGAACTTGGTCACTCTAATACCATGTCTAACATGGCCATTGTTCTACCTACTAATTTTATTAAGTTTTACCCACAAGTGGATAGTTATGCTACTAGCATTACGAGCCATAAAATTGTCTTTTCTATTCAATAATAAATGCATCATTTATATAAATTTATCCAAACTCTCCATTGCATAATAAAAGAATCATTCCAATAATATAAATATGATTTAAAACTTTACATAAATATATTCAAGATTACGTTTGGTGTTTAAAATTTATTTATAGATGGATACATGATTATATACGTAGCTTTAAAAAGCTGACATGAACTAGAAATAAAAACTATTATAGATGTCCCAACATTGATGCAAACACTCTAGATGCCCCCTTTCCTTGGTGCATACCTTCTAGTTGTCCCCAATACTGGTGTGCACATCTTCAATTCTTGAATTAAAAAATACCAATGGTCCATAATTTCCTTCTCACAAATCTTGGCCACCAACTGCATGAGGAGAAGCATCACTCAAGTGATTTTCCACCAATCATGGACTTGCTACAATCCCCTACACATCTACCAAACTTGGTAAGATGGACCTCCCTTCAATGAAGAGATTGGTTTGGTAACCTCATCCTTCAAATATCCTTTCCTGAGCATAGTGATGTGTCCTACATATCTAGAGCTACCATAATGTCAACTACCTCATATATGATTACCCTAGCCTAGAATGTAAATTGGATCACACAGTGAACTGACAATGTAGATAGTGGCTACCTACACTAATTTGGCCAAAGATTCATCACCTAGTAACTTTGAGTGAGGTCTTCTAAATCACCACTACCATTTCTCGATTTGTGTTGACCATTAGTATTCTATTCTAAGGTAATCCCCTTTTTGTGGATTATCCTAACCCTAGGAATAACCTTCCCCTTAACTCATATTCAAATGACATTGCTACTAATCATATCAAAGAAACTCTATCTTACCAACTAGCCATATGGAAAAACACAAGGTCACAACATTAATTGATACTATTCTAAAAGTACAATCACAACAATAAAAGTCTCCAATCAAGAGTGTAAATTCAACAATAAACGACTCTAATTAAAATTATAATCTCATCAATAAATGACCTCAATCGAAAGTGTAACCTTCAACAATAAATGAATTCAATCAAAGATAAAATCAACAATCAAATGATCAATCTGATTATATAGGTTAATCCCAACCTATGTGCTTTAATCAACAATCAAGTAAACAACCCGACCAAATAGGTTACTCTCAACCTAGGGTTTCAATCAAAGTAAAGTTGAAATCAAGTGATCAAACAAGTATAGATTATCAATATGGTTCGCATGATGTCACTTCCTATGGATGACGATATGTCTATTATTCCTTTATTACCTTAGTATTGTTAACCTCACTTTTCATAAAGGTTTACCTAGCATTATAAGCTAACAAAGTCAAGTTATCTCAAGACATCGATATAATCCACGTTTCACATTTCATTCTACATATGTATAGTATAGACTAACTACATACAGTCTAAATAGTACATACTCGTATAAATCATAAAATAGTATAAATTTCTATATGTGTAATCCCAAGAAAGGGTGCACTAATTTAAGTAAAAAACAAGAGACATGCAATCATTTCCAAGTGTCATAAGATACATAAAGAAAATCTTTCCAAACATGGCAACAAAAATAAAAATCTTTCCAACATAATAACAAAGGCTCATAGAAATCAGATTGCCTGTTTGAAGCTCCTACCGACTATTCTTCCCTCTTAACTTAATAGATCAAGATCACATGCAACCTCCTCTAGGTACAACCCGAAATCCTCTATTTGATTCTCACCAAATCTCTCAACAAAACCAAAGTAAAGCAACAAAACAACTCTCTAACTCACTAAATCTCAACTCACTTTGCACCGGAATTGCAGTTGAAAACACAAGGAAATCAGATTGATAAGTGTAGCAATTGGTATAATGAACAACTCTATTCATACTAATTTGTGAGCAATTGAAGGCTACACATAAACCAATATTTCTCCCACCTTTCTAACCTCATGCAATGACTCACTAAGTTAACTCACAGGTTTGCAACACATCATGGTCCTCACCATTTAAATAGCTAAGTCGACTTGATATTTGGGACAATAAGATCAAAACAAGTTTCCTAATTCGAATTCCATTACAAAATGCTGTCAAGTTTGCACTTGACTGAGTCTAAATACTATTTGCAAGATTATGTGCATTTCAAAGACCTATTTTACATTCCAAACACTAGAAAATATGGTGCCACCTCCATATGCTTGGTACCACAAACATAGCGTGAGTTTTTGACATATTCAAAAGGTTTCCAAACAACATTTACTTTCTTCTAAAACGTTTATAAAACAACCAAAATATTACATGCTTTTTTCTTTGTTTTTACTTGGTCTTCACTTTGTTACCTCCATGTTGACTTCCTAGTTCTCTTACATGGTAGTACTGGTTTTTTTTTTTTAACTTAGTCCATAATCATTCTCATGCACAATATTAACCTGGTCTAAGTGCTTGTATTTGACTTGGTCGTTCCTTTGTTTCATGTGTGTTTAATAAATATTTACTGACTTATTCTTCTTCATGCCTTGTGTTGCATTAACTCCTATCTTGGCACATGAAATACTTGATATAGCGTTGTTTTAAAATTCTTTCTCCTGTGCGCAACATTGAACTATATGTTATGGGCTTTTATTAACTTTACTATGGTGATATTACTTTTTCCTTATTCACATCAATGCTTTGTTGCACTTAGTGCAGATTTAGAATGATTTAGTAATAACATTTCCTTGGGAATTTGATATACTTAGTTTTGGATTATTCCAAAGAACTTTAAATATGACTTTAATAAGCCTCTTCAATTCCATAACCTACGCTTCATATTAGCACTTCTACTATATATAATATATATTATTAATACTATAATATATATGTATAATTACATTCTCATGAATATTAAATGCATTAATATTCATATATATTATATATTATAATAATAATTATTATAATATATATATTAATATATATACATTCATTAACATAATTCACTTACTGGATATTTAAATATATATTTATATATATAAATCGATGGTTATTATATACATATATATACATATATATACATATATATTAGTATGTATGCATATACACATACATATTTATTAATATATATACATCAATTAGACATCCACACATAAACAGACATTTACATATTCATTGATGAGCATATATAAATACACACACACACACACACACACACACACACACACACACACATATATATGTATGTATGTCATATTTACCATACAACATGCTTAGGAAAATGATACATTTATACATGTATACATTCTTACGTATATATATTCATCAACTAATTTATAAATATGACCATATGAAAAAGAAGCTCATTCCAAGATAATAAACCACAAACCTACTCAAAACATTCACAAACCAAGAATAATCAAGAACTCAAAGACTAATACCAAAACCACAATCAGTCAAAGATGACCAATCAAACTCTCCAATTTATCTAAAACTTTGACTAAGGGTTTACTTACCAAATCCCAATCTAACTTGACTAAATTCGACCACCCTAGACTGTGAGTGTGTGTATGCTCAATTAGGCTTGTCAGGGGTTACCAAACCAAGCTCCTCTCTTGAGTGATACTCCCCGTCTCTTCCAAAGGTTTGAACCTGTTCCTACATTCAGCTTAGTACATCACATAGGTAGTTATCCATTTACATAAAATCCATTTGCATCATCAAAACATTAACGTATTGACATTGTAATATATATTCATTCATTGCATTTTCATCAATATAAAACATAATCATTCCTTCAAAAGCAATAACATCATAAAGCACATTTCATTCTCCTATCAAACATATTAAAGTTCTAGTAAAAATTTATAATCTTATTTACTTGCAAGTTAAAAGTAACTTAGTAACTAAGAAACGGGGTGTAACAAGCATACCCATATATTTCTTTTATTATGTTGAAAAGATACTTGCCTTTGCAAGGATTTTATAGTCATTTAGTTGGTCAACTAAACAACACACATCTAGAAATGTATACCATACACAAGGAGACACTCAACTAAGGGCAATTATTCCTTTAGTAATTAAATCTAAAAAATTAACAAATTTTCATTATAAATTTGGGATGAACCTAGATCATTATAAACTCTAGGGCTTCCTATGAATATCACTATTCTATTGGTTTTGTAACTATTTTTTTTCTCTTTTCTCTTTGGAAAAACTAGAAAATATATCTTTCAACACCATCTAGATATCTTGGAGAAACATTGTGGTTGTTTATAATTGTAATGTGCCTCCCATATTTGCTTGTATCACCTTCACATGGTGATACACTTGAAACCATGCCCTTTACATCAATAATCACATGCTTTTGTATACCATTCATGTCTTAGAGGGGATCATAGGTACCAATAGGAATTTTAGAGCCCTAATCTATTTTGAGACTATTAATGGCATCCTAAGTTTTGCAGGGAGACAGGTAGGGACTTTTTTAACTAAGAAGTTTTGAGAGGGGAAAAACACCTCTAAGATGTAACAAAGATGCCAAGATGAGAAAATTTGAAACTCTAAAATTTACAAAATGTAGGGGAGGATGCATGGATGACCAAACCTAGAATCCAAATATTCAAGGAAAAGGAGCTTAGAGAGGAAAATCAAACTTGGAGGGAAAGGCATGCTAGGGATGACAGGTTGGACAAGGATGTTGAATTGAGAAACTTTAAAACTCCAAAGTTTGCAAAGTGGATTTTTGGGGGAAAAAGTTGGCAATTGAGGAAAGGATGAATTTCTGATCAAATCCAAAATCTTAAAATTTAAGTAAAAGGGACTTAGAGGGGAAAATTAGACTTGGATGAAAAGAAATGCTAGTGATGATAGGTCTAATAGGGATTTTGGAATGAGAAAATCCAAAAATCCAAATTTGCAAAGTGGATTTTTGTGGGGAAAATTTGGTAGTGGATACTCTCTTGAGTAGAGTTATGGGGATTGAATTTTCTTCCACATTAAAAAATTGGATGTTCTATTATGTAGAAAATATCTTGAGGGGGCCTACTAAGTTCCCATGGGCACATATAATCAGTGATAACATTCATCATCAATTGATTGGCTAGTATGATGATTTTTGTTACAAAATCTATGTTGTTGTATGTCCGCCTAGTAATGAAGTTACTTCAACATTAATAGCCTTTATGAAGTTTGATATGAAGGAGAAGTCAAAGGGAAGAAGTGTAATTGATGATCATTTTTTTTGAATGGCTAGCTGGATTTTTTTGGGATTTTGTGCCCTAAATTTCCTAAGATATTGTAAATGTAATTTAATACAATGATATAATATAATATAATTTTACATATCCCTAGGTGCATTTGTAACTGATTATAGTTGGTAATGAATGAAGAATATATTATAAGCATTTAATATACCCCATTTATTAAATGAAAATTTAATATTGGCCCTCGGTGTTGAGATAATCTCCACCATTGATTTTTCCTTGGGTTTTGCTACCCCTTCCTATAAAAGGTAATCTTCTCTCTTTGTAAAAGGTTGTTGAACATGAATTGTTGTAACCCAACATTTGAAATTAATACAAGCACATCATTGGAGTTTTCATTTTTAAGTTGTAATTTCTTATGTTTACATGGTTCCTTTCTTCAATGTTATAATAATGGCGCAGTGCGAAGATATTTGATAGATCCTTGGTTCGTACCATTTGTAATTTGTTGATCATAAGTTACTTTGTATGGTTAGTCTAAGCCTTATTTTTATTAATTTAATTGTGAAGATTTGTTTGAATTACACTAGAATTTGGTATTTGCATGAAATTTCATGATATGAAAATGTTTCATTTCCTTTGAAGATTGCACTATTCTTACAGAATTTTGAGTTAGTCTCTGAGTAAGTAGGAATCAATTTTGTGAGGATTAGTCTATCTACAAAATCAAACTATTATTTTAATTATCCTTAGGTTTTCATCACCTATTCTCTTCTCACCCTATATTTTGCATTTTATTTAAGATTGAGATAGTTTAGAAAGAAAAGGATCACCCAAATTTTCATATTAGATGTTGAACATTGCTTTTAGATCTTAGATCTAGAAACTTAGTTACAATTTCATATCAGTTTCAGATCTTCCAAACCCTTATTTCTTAAGTTTCAACTAAGTAATTGCAAGGCCCCTTAAAAAAACAACAAAACATAAAACCACTAAGTCATTTTTGCAAAGTTAAGACCTGACTATCAAAGCTTTGGGGTTAACTTTATAAAGTTTTAGAGGTTAGATTTACTTTCAAGAGAGACAAAATACTTCATGTTTTTTTTATGTTGTGATGTGCAAAAATGCTCATCAACAAATTTCTCGCTATAAGTAGGGCCTAAAAACTTGCATAAAGCTGGAGCGTATAGGTTATTTTTCTTCCAAAAGGTTTCAGAGAGTCCTTATATCCACCCCAAATCAAGGAAAATTCTTTTAGTTAGGATATCCAACTAGATCTAGGAGGAATAGGGTAGGAGCATGATCTTCATCAGCTCCACCTCAAGTTCTTGCAGTAGTTCCATATTAGACTCTTCCAGTTGTCCCACTTGTTGCACCACTGATGGATTGGATACCTAATAACCCATTTCCATCCATTTCAATGCATACCATGACATGCCCAAAAATCCAAATAAGTTCTATTCAAAATTTTACATCGACGATCCAAACAAGACTGTAGAAGAGCACTTCAAGGTTTTTGAATAAGCCCTACATAACTAGAAGATTCAACATGAGGATGTGGCTTGTTGATTATTCCCATTCTCCCTATGGGAAGAATAATTTTATTGGTTTATTCATTTGATTTCCAGATCAATCAATTCATGGGATCTCATAAAGAGTATATTTTTAGATAGATTCAAGATTCCCATAGAGCTTACAAACTTGTATCGACAGTTCATAGAAGTGAAAAGGCAAGATAATGAGCTCATCAACAATTTCAATAATATATTCCATAAAGTTTATACCTTTCTTCAAGACCCTTATTAGATTAATGACCAGGAAACAAGGAAAGTGCATTATTATACTTTAGATAATATTACTTCTGCTCTAGAAGGGCTAATCACCCACCACCTACACTCACTAAAGGATATGCCAAGGTTGTCAAAGTAAATGTGGAGTTAGGCCAGTTAGGGGTTGGACATGTGAATCATATTGAAACTCTAGGAATGCCTAATAAGGCTTATAGGATGAACCCAACCCTAGGTCACCACACACATGTGCTCAACCTCATTCCAATGGCTATTGGTGCCATGGTTTTGCATCCAGGAGTCCCAATTTTTGAATCTCCTCTTCAAATTTTCCCTATTTACAGGTTTTTGAAACTAAAAAAGCTAAGGAAGATAAGGAGAGATATGACATTAAAGAGCTTGCTGAAAAAATGAATAAGCTCATTGCGAAGGTAACTCATCTATGAAATTAGAGTAAATATTTGCAAAATGCTCAAAGGAATTATTAATCTAAATTCAATTAGAATCAAGGGAAAAATCAAGGTTATCAAAGGAAAGTTAAGGTTTAGAATACTAGACCTAATAATGAAAGAGATCCTTTGCCTCTAGATGCACCCAAAACATCAAATAATAGGCCTCCAAGAAGAGTCTACTTGGCTGAATTTTCTATGTCAAATTGGTACGTACTACACAACACTAGCCAACATTCTAAATTAAATTATCATGAGTTTCAGATTGCTTCCAGTATATTTTAGAAAGAGGTGTAGAATGCAGAATCTGAAGAAGCATATAACTCTTATGGGCAGGAGATTGTATCATATTCAACTTATGATTATGATATGGTGGTAAATAGTTATCCTTTTCCCAGTGAAGAGGAGAATGAACCTCAAAGTGAAGAATATTTAAAAAACCTATTTGATTCTGAGCTAATTTATAACAAATAGGACATTCATGTATTCTAATAGTATAAGGGGTTGTACAATCTTAAGAGAAATAAGCCTAAAGGACCATTTACAAATTCTATTCCTCTAATTTTTTTTCAAGTGCTAGAAATAATCTTGTGCCTTGTAAAGTCTTTGCCCAATTATTTACAAAAGACCCTCTAGCTAAGGCTGAAATTTTGTGAATGGGACAATATGTTGTAAGCAAACTCAAGAAAATGAAGGTAAGTCTTTTTGTTCTTGAATTATTAAAATTAATGTAGGTTAGGAATGCATTTTTTAATTCAATTCAAGAATCCATTATACCTAAGGTCCCTTCTAATGATTCAATATCCAAAGATACACTAACTATAGGAAGAGATAAGACTCAAGTCTCTCATGTAGACACTCCAATAAATATATAGGGATAAAAAATATTCCCCACTTTTCCTATTGGCATTGCATATTTTTGGTAAAAAAATTCACATTTGTTTGGTGGACTTAGTAGCATCAACCAACATCACACCACTCACCATTTGTAAGGCATTAGGTCTCTCCCACTAAATCTACAAGAAAAGGTTACTCAACTTGATAAGACAAAACTCAATATGGTGGGAGAAATAAATCATATTCATATGCAACTTGCATTATGTCTACACATGCAACATATCATTAATATTCAAGTAGTTGATATCTTAGATACGTATGGTATGCTATTGAGTCGAGATTGGTCTAAAACACTCAATGGTTACACGTTTATAATATGTAGCTTCCCTAGAAGGGCTTAGCTAATCAAATTAAAATTTTGAGGGAGCCACAAATGAAACATACGATTATAAAATACAATCAAAACAAAGAGATATTGTTTTATGAGGTTGATATTGGTGTTTATACTCTTGAAGTTCTTAGGGTAGAAGAGATAATGGTTGTTCAATACGTTGATGCTTCCTCATGTGACTTAATTCAAGTCCTTGGTAGTACAAAAATATGCATAAAAATAAATGAAGATCTCCCTTCAAATGATGAGAGAGGAATATTTGAAGAATTTCATGATTTCATCTCTAAATGTATCACAAATTAATTGAGCTTGGGAAGCACGGCCAATATTGAAGATTTATTTCTCCCATGCTAGTGTAGGATCCATAATGCATCCCATTAAAAATCTGGATGTTGCTTATGTTATATTGTAGTCAAATAGATAAAAAATCATCTCAATATTTTCAACACAACAAAGGGGAAACCAAATCAAGAGCCCCCTTTAATTGAGCAACATGGTAATGATGAAGGATAACATTGTAAAAGTACACCTAAAAAAAAGAATAAATAGTTTAATATTAAAAATTATGGTAGAATTTGGACACTATGATTCGATGGTTTAAATTGAAACAAGGTGTCAGGGTTGGATTTGAACTAATTGGTCCTAATGGAAAAAAATCCTCACAACCCACAGGTTACAATTTTATTGCACCAATAAGAATGCAAAATATGAAGCACTAGTGGATGGGCTTCTTATGGCTATTTGTAAAAAAAACTAAGGTTTTACAAGTTTTTGGTGATTCTATGTTGGTAGTGAAATAGGTGTGTAAATAATACTCTTGTCACGATAAGAGATTAGGAAGCTACCATCATCACATATGGAACCTGATCAAGAGTTGTGATGCTTTTCATATTCAGTTGATTTCTCAAAGTAAGAATCATGTTGTCATGCATTGGCACAACTTGCTAGTACATTGCAACCATTGTCGTTATCTAGCTTGAAGAGGTTCACAATAGAACTCACTCTTACGCTATTAGTGCCTAAAAATGTTACTAATTTTCAAGTATTTTAAGATGAATAATATATATTAGATTTTATTACCAATTCAAATATGTTTGTATCTTAGATTAGAGATGAAGTGATTCCCGAAGAAGTAGAAACTAACCTCGAGGGGTTCGTCAATTTGAAAACCAACACAATTCCTTGAGGAATGGTTCAATTGGAGCGTAATTTTGATTTGGACCATTTGAGATCCAAGGAACAAAAAATAGAGTTCATAGGGGAAAATGTGATACCCACAATATGGGCATGATCGAGGAAGAAAATAATATCTTTGTTGAAAAGGTTTGCACTCTCAAAGAGAGAGAAGGAATAGTCAAGGAACTCCATTTATACCATGAAATAATATCTTGGAGTTATAAAGACCTCAATACTTATGATACTTCCATTATAACTCACACCATCCCTCTTAAGCTCAAAGTTAAGCCTTTTAGACAATGACAACAACCTGTCAATGCACTATTAGAGCCATTGATTTATAAAGAATTTTATAATTTTTTATCAACAAGAATAATTTTTCCTATATGCCACTCTACATGGGTGGCCAACTTGGTTCCAATTAGAAAAAAGAATGGAAAAATTTGGCTATATGTTGATTTCAGAAATCTCAACCATGCTTCTAAGAAAGATAACTATCCTTTACCATCATTGTATGAAGTCTTACAAATTATTAATGGATCATAAATGACGCATTTCTTAGATGGATATTTAGGGTACAAAAATGTAATGGTAGTGCATGAAGATCAATTAAAAATATCCTTCACTATAAAATGGGGCACATTTGCATATAGAAGGATTCCTTTTGGTTTGACTAATGCAAGAGTTGGTGTAAATGGTGACTCCCAACGCCCCTAGGGGTAGTTGCTAGATCAAAATATCTTCCACAAGAGAGAAAATGGTAAGAATAACTTGCTATGAAAACAGATGCAATATTACAAGATTGAATATGTAATGTACATATGATGACTTGCTTATAAATGCAAGTTGTCAGGTAGGATTATACAAGATCTTGACATGTGTCTTAATCCTATACAATGAGAAAACTACCTCAACAATATCAAATGACCTAGGAAACACGCATTAAATAAAATCCAAAATAGATAAGATATGATAAGATCTTATCTAGACAAGTAAGACTTCTAGAAAACACACATAGGACGTAAGTAAACTTAACATGTAGATATGACCCACTAATTAACTAGCTAGGTAAAACACCTATTTACACCAACACCCCCCTTAAGTGTAACTTAGGGAGAATATTATAATTCTATCATGAAGATGAAGATGGGTCCCAAATATGAGTCCATGTTAGGTACCCATGTAAATATGCAAATACAATCTCTCACAAATGGAGAAAAGGAGAGAACCCAGTGGGACAAAACACCTCCCAAAAAAAGAGAAAAGAACCAAACAAAATGATGTATGGAAGACTCAATGATACCCCCAAAGGACTACAACCATCATTTATATACAATAAATCATCCCTCATTAGAAGGAAAGGAAGAGACAAGAGATCCCCCCATAATGTGTACTATTTTGCAAAAATGACGTGTTTGAAGATAAAACATAATTTAATATCTACAAACTATTTTTCTCCCCTTGGAAAGAAGATAAACCAAGTATAGATGCAAGAATGTTTCCCATTGTAGATAGGAATTGGTAGGAAGATGAAACCATATGTATAAATATTGTCTTTGAGATCTTCTCATGTGTTTCCAAGTTCTTGGTAGATGAAGATGATGCCACAATCCAATCGAGTACATGCCCAATCACAATAAAAAGTGACAAACTAGGAGCAAATAGAAACTAATCTTTAAATAACTCCAAAGAGAAATATGAAGTGATAATAGTTATGCCATGATTGTCATCAAATAAGAGAGATAATGAGATAAACCCTCAAATTGGTACTCCAAATCTGAAATGTCAAACTTCACAAACAAAGATATAATATTTGATAACTGGGAATCCCAATCAAGAATAAAATGATATACTTGTTGCAATGAATCACCAAAATTTCTGAATGAATCATCAATAGAAGATGAATGTGTAATCTCAATAGGATAAGTAGGAGTTGTATTAGAAGTCTTAGGATCATCAAGATGCTCAAATTATGCATCATATTCAAACTCCTCTAAGGTCTCATCATGAAAGGGTATATTATTAACATCATCAAGTGAAACGAGGAAATTTGATATCGGATCTTTTGAGAATCAAGGATTATGTGGCTCTAAAAATCTCCCAAATATTAGTTGAAATTATGTGTGGACATGAGATTCTTGAAATCTAATGATATGTCTCTTTGAAGATGCTTGCACTGAAACTAGAACCAATCAATCCTATGATATGATCATTCTTATTACCCAAAACTAATTTCTTCCATGTTATCTATGGTCCAAGAATGAGTCCATAAAGATGAGGCACAAATTTGAGCCACCTGCAATGTGTTAGGATGTATTTTTTTCCAAGACTCATAATTGTCCTTAGTTAGAATGATTACAAAAGGATGAGTTGCATAACCCATGATTACAACAAACACTTCTCAAATGATAAAATTTGAGATCAATACATGAATTGAGGTTGAAATGAAGTATAATGATCAAAACAACAGCCTCTCAACTACCAAAATATCCAAGTAATCTCCAAGATACCCACTGAGCAAGAATTGAAATCACAATATACTTGGAATAGAAACATGAAAAAGTGCATGACTAGCTTAATAGATCTCCTCAATACCTTTCCAACACCACAAGAGTTTTAAAAACTGGAGATTGGCAAAAAATTATGAGCTTGAGATCCAAAAACCAAGATATAACTTTGATAAAGAATTACTACCACCAAATAGATTTTTTTGTAAAATAACCTTTACCATCAAAAAGCTAAGAGAACTAGCTTTTTGACAATATCTCATTTGAAAAAAATGGCCTCCTGGATTACAAGTTATGCTTGTTTGAAAATAATGGCCTATTAGAGCCTCAAAAGACACACCAAAAGCACTTGGGGGCTTAAATTATCAGCTCTTGGTAATTCATATGACCTCGTTAGCAATGCTTAGCTTAAAAAAATAGAACATCATTCTACCACCAACGGAGTGGTGAGCAGGAGGCTCCATAGTGGAAAAGGAGTAGTCAGAATACCCATGCAACTTGGGGCTTAGCCCCCACCACACTAGGGCACAGTCTATCAAAACACCTGTGACTAGGTGCTAAAGCTGGCGGGTTTAAAACAACCAAAAAAAGATAAAAAGGTTGTCAATTAAATATTAACTCATACCGCTGAGATGACAGGGTCATACCATGCATAATGATCAAGTGAAAAGACAACCTTGACACAGATTATATACCAACATTACATAGATGGTACTAAGAGAATATTCACCCAACTATTGTAGATGACTCAATCATTTCCGTACAACACATATTTTGTATGGTACAGATTTGTATTGTACAAATTTTTTTGCAACAAAAATATGAATTTTTTTTTATGCCCCCCAAGAAAGATGTCAGATTTTGATGTATTGATAGTCGATCTTTAGGTTTTCAAACCTTTCAGACATTGATGATAGGTTCAAATTTGGCCCAAACTGCTTCAAAAATTCAGCTACCCCTTGGATCTAGCAACTGTAACCCTCAACTAAAACCTTTGTAGATCAGATAAATCATAACAAAAATTGATAAAATGAAAGGCAAACCTAACTTTCTTTAACACCCTAGATTCAACCATGAGGTTCTTGAAACCCCAAAATGCACCCAAAGAAATATTCAAGCCAAGATATTGCATTCAAAGAATTGTTTGGTAAGTGCATAATTATTTACATGGACGGCTTGATCATATTTTCTAAATAAACAGAACATCATGTTTCAAATATAAACAATTTTTTTCAGTGATGTATAGAGTTTGGCATTTCGCTCAACCCCAAAAGTGTATCTTTAGAGTGACTAAGAGTAAGCTCTTGGGTCATGTTTTTTCAAAAAAGGGGATTTGCATTGAACCTGAACGAGTGTAGGCCATTTTAAAGATTTAACCTCCAACCAGTAAGAAAGAACTCAAGTCATATTTGGGAAAGATCAATTTAGTCCACAAATTTATCATAGGTTTTGTAGAGATTGTGAGACCCCTGAATGCCATGTTAAAACAAAATGAAACAATCAAATGGACTCCTAAGGCCAAGAGAGATTTTGAAGAAATCAAGCAAGCCATTATTGACTCTCCTATGCTAGAATAGAATGATTAGTTTCTGGTTTTGATTGTGTGTATTGACTCTCCTATTCTAGTAATTCTTGATTACTCCATATCTTTCTATATTTACTCATTCTCACTGGAACATACATATGTGGCAATTCTCACAAAAAATAAAGAACAAAGTGATGAATGTCTAATAGCTTTTATGAGTACACCTTTGAAGGATGAAAAAATAAGTTACTTGAACATCGAAAAGCAAGCTTATACTTTAGTGAGAGTAGTGAAGAAATTCAGGTATATATTTTGAGTAAGGTATATGTAATAGTGCTTATGTACCAGTTAAGATATTGCTCATGAAAAAAAAATGGTGAATGTAGAGGAAAATGGGTAAAACTGTTGCGAGAATTTGATTTGGAAAGCCAACCTATGAAACTGGTACAAGGGTTGATATGAACCTAGGTATTGTAGCTCATCAACATAATATTGAAGATATCTCTCTTGATGAGTGGTATAATGATATCACTTTCTATTTGCTTCATCACCATTGTCCTCCTCATCTGAATGTTGTTCAGAGGCATGCTCTAGGTTGAAGAGTAATAGTTTCATGCTAAAGGGTTCTATGTTGTATAAGAGAAATCACGAGGCTATCTGCCTAAGGTACCTAAGTAAACACAAGGCTTCTAGTGTATTGAATGATTTTCATAACAAGTTTGGAAAAGCTCATGGTTTAGGAGTTTCTATTGAACACTAGATTTTGAGGGCAAGGCATTTTTGGCCAACTTTATTCCATGGTGCACATCTACATGTATGTGCATGCCATATCTATCATACCATTGCAACCAGAGAAAATTATACTGCTATGCTACTGTAACCTATGGTAGAGGTATAGCCTTTTGCATAGTGGGGCTCAACTTTATTGGTATGACTAATCCTCCTTCTTCTATGAGACACAATTATATCCTAACCACTACTGATTATTGCACTAGATGGAAAAAAGTTGTAGCATGTAAGTAGTATATTGTTTAGGTGGTAATAAAATTTATTGAAGAGCATATAATTACGCATTTCAGTTATCTATTTGCATTAGTTTGTGATAACAGTCCAACTTTTTCATCATTGAAGTTTTCAAATTGGGTCTTTGATTATGGGATTGTTTTAAAATTTGCATCTAATTATTATCCCCAAGGTAATCGTTTAGCTGAGTCCACAAATAAGAATATTTTGACTATTATTCATAAGTTGCTTGAAAAAATCCCTAAAGATTGGCATACCCAGTTAAAATTTCCCCTTTGGGCAGATCATGCTTACAAGAAAGCCATCTTAGCAACTTTCCCTTATCATTTGGTCTATGAATTGGAACCTATTTTTTGGTGCACTTAAAACTTCCCACCTTACAATTCATTAATGAGTATTATGATGATGGGGATAGGTTTGAATCCCACCTTGCTCAACTCCTCCATCTGGAGGAATAAAACAATGCTATCATTGAAAAAAATTCTAAACACCAAGGTGTGGTTAAGAGATAGTTTGAACGGTGCACCCAAGTTAATTCATTTCAAATTTTTGACCTGGTCCATTATTGGGACAAAGCCCACAAGAAAAAGGGTGAACACAACAAGTTTGATAAACTATAACTTGGTCCCTTTTAGATTTTTGAGATTCCTAAGGACAACACTTAACACCTAAAGACTCTTACTAGAGAAGATGCCCTACTGCTTGTCAATGGGCAATATCTTAATCATTATTTCCAAGCTGGAGTTGATTTTTAGCTCAATTTTCTTATATATAGTTAGGTTATATTTTTCTTTTTCTTTTGTACACCTAAAAACGTCTCGAGTATATCGCACACTTTGATTTCACTTATTAACACCATTTCTTTCATAATTCACCTATTTTTTCCATTTAATTAAATAATGTCCAATTATTTAGTTAAATTCACCTTTTTCCCCTATTAATTGAATTATTAGTTTTATTTAATTAATTCATCACGTTCATACTAATTTTTCCCCTTTTGATTAAATAATGTCAAATTATTTAATTAAATGCTATAAATTCCCTCTTTGATTAAATAATTCACAATTATTTAAGTAAAGATCCTAATTCTTCCAACTTGCACAATTAAATGATTTTTCTAAATTGTTTAACTAGCTAATTATTCCTCTAAATCCTCCAACTTGCATAAATAATATTCTTATGGAATAAGTCCCTTTTCAAATTCAAATTCTTCCCTCCAACTTGAAATATCTCCAACATGTTTCCTAAAATTTAGGGATGTTGTTGAATCCTCATGGATTATGGACCTTTGATTAAATCTTTAATCCATGCCTTCAAGGATTATTGACCCTTGATCCATTTCTTGATCCACACCCATATCCTCAATTCAATTTCATCCATTGATTAGCATTTTGAATCCTCACCATTGATCAATGTTTCAAAAATTTATAATTACCAGTCCTTTTACATGAAAAAGGATTCACAACCATTATTGCACCCTTACTCTCTTGAATTCATCACTCACCTTTGACCCTTTTGAGAGCATTTGAAAATCATCCTCATTCATCAACATGGATTAGGAAAATTTGAGCAATCCACATTCATACCACTCCAAGTTTGCGCTCAATACACAATGGGATTGCATATTTTCTTGTTAATTGATTCAATTATTTAGAATTTAGATTTCTTTCAGTTATTTGAATAATTTTGACACTTTTTACTAAATTTATTGGAGTATGGCCTTTTATTGATCAATATCTTGTTTAATTAGTTTAATTCAATTGTATTTGGTCAATTGAGCTAACATACTTACATTTTGGCACACCCAATGGGACCCACGTCCTTGTACTAATCTTTTTTCTTGAGCTTTGTCAACCATTGTAGGTTATAGGAGTAGTGCAACACCTTTGCAAGTAACCAGACGATGCTTTTGTGAAGCAAGATTCCTTTGCAAGTCAAAGGGTGATGCTTCTACAAATACACTAAAGCCTTTTTTTTGACCTCCTCTATTTTGCTGCAGGTATAGATCAACGCTTTTACAAAGGGATGATGCTTTCACAAGTAGGCAACTTGATGCCTTTGTCTGATAGTCTGACACCTCTGTTTGAATAGTTTGACGCTTTTACAAGGTATAACAGTGAGCTAATTTTTAGGGTTCAACTTGATTTCAACTTTTATTTTGGCTAACCCTAATTATCTACTCTAGACATCTAAATTCGATCACTTCCATATGATCAAAATCGTCTACTCTGTTCATCTATTTCATTAATAGTGATTAAATAATTTATTTAATCATTATTTCATTTTCTGCCTAAGGTTCTTAAAATATATAATTAAATAAATTAAATACTTTACCTTATCCCTTTTCTTCTTTAAATTAAATAAATATGAAAAATTATTTAATTTAGTCATTCAACCTATTTGGATTAAAACCAATTTTTAATTCCTCTTTCTCTCTCTCCTTGTCACATTCTCCATAACCCTCTTTTAATCTAGATTGAATTAATTAATCTGTGATTAGGATGTGCACCAATTAATCAAGATTAAGTGTCACATCCTCCATAACCTCCCACTTGCCTTTAATTTCTCATTAATTATCCTAATCCTGTGTTTGCACAACCTTAATCAGAATCATTAACCATATTAAGCTTACCTTTTCTGGTCAACCTTCCCACTTACCATTTTTAGCCTGGACTCTCTTTCCCATGTGAATTTTTAATTCATATTTATTTGCCCAAGGTTCCTCTCTTCCCCATGTGAATTTTTAATTCACTTTTGTCTTTCCAAGGTCTTCCCCATCCCCATGCAAGATTCTAGAAGGCTTGACTTGTCATTTTACATGTGCCAAGGACTTCTAGAACATTGGACTTGTCACATCACCCACATGTGACAAATCTCCAGCTTTTTGGAGACCTTCTTTTACCCAATAAACTCTCCAATGAATGTAAATTTTTAATTTACATTTATTCTTCCAACCACTTCCCTTTTTCCCATGGAGATTTTTGAGGAATTCTAAAATTCCTCAAATGTCTCTTTCATCCTCATTTGGGGACAAGAAGTTCCTTTTTGAGGAAATCTTCTCATCCCCCAAGGTACCTCAAAGGTACTTGTCCTTCATCCACCTCATGTACTTCTCTTCCACCTTATTTCCACATCATTCCACCCTAAGACATCTCAGATTCCACATGTCAAGATGTGAGGGCTTGTGAGTCCTCAACTCACCATAGCCCTTCATCTTGATCTTGTTGGATCAATCTCAAGCATTGAATTCTCTAGAGAATTCCAATTATCCTATAAATACCCCCTCATTTCTCCCATTTTAGGGATCAAGTCTTTTGCAACCAAACTCTTGCAAATTTACCATTTGAGCTCTCATCCATCATAACATTTAGCATTCTCATCCATCTTGCATATCATTTTGCACATTCAACATAGCTTGTCATCCAAGGAGCACACAACTCTTCAAGATCAAGGGCCAACCAAGGAAAGAGCAGCATAGAAGGTATAACAAACAACAATCAATTTGTTTATCTTGCTTTCATGTTATCTATTTTCTTAGGCTAATCATTGAGGTGCCCTTTTATCTTGTTATTTCCTCTTGTTGCATTACTAGTTTTTATCTAGCATCTCACATTAGGACTTGACATTTTATTAGGATCACATCTACTATTTTCTATTTTATGAGTAATTGTTTGTAGGAACTTGACAATCAAAGGGAGAAGATGAAAATTGAATGACTAATGTTTGTCTTGTAGATTTTTTAAATAATCTAGGACTCGCATTTAAAATTGAGTGCTTTAAAATAAACTCATATTTTAATTTAGTGTATTAAAATTTAATAATAAAATCCTCACATTTGATTTGGTACATAAAATGAATTCATTTTCCTTTGGTCCATTAAAATTGAACAACACAACTTGAACTTTTCATTTTGGTGCAGTAAAATTGAACAATACAATTCTTATGCTTTCAAATTGGTGTTTAAAAATGAACAACACATTTTAATCCTTGGTGCAATTAAAATTAACTTGTGAGTCATTTTTGTCATGAATGTAAGCTACAGAGTATGTATCCTCTCCCCTTGCACTTTGTGTGAACTTGGTTGATGAAATACCTCTAGCTTGTATTTGTTCTTGTTAAACACCGAATGTGTTATCTATGTATCCTCTCCCCTTGTGCTTCATTCGATCTTGGGTGATGATAAATAGAAACATGAACCCTTACTTTATTGTTAGAAGGTTTGCCTAGGGATTTCATCACACTAGCATTTGACCTCAAACACATTTTTTTAACAGGCTATATAAAGGGATGAGAGCGAAAGTTGTAGCTTAATCCACTCATGACATGTCAAGCATTCCTATGTGGTACCAGGTGATTCCAGACACATGGAGATGATATTTCCATGTCATTTTTGTGTATGCGGTGGTGTTTACAGAGTACCTCCACTATGAGCCTTGCAATTTAGAAGCCTAAAGTCCATTTGTAGGCTGTCGACTTATTATTGGTGCAACGTGATAGAATTGTCCCGTGAAGTTACTTGCTATGTGCCAATGCTTGTTGAGGAGACATTGACCCCTTGCATGGAAATTTTCCTTTCAGGGTAAAAGGTGTCATGTACTTGGCATACTCAATTTTTCCATTCAAGGAAAGGTATTTTATTATTCAAGCTTGATATAAGAAGATAAACCTGTTGGAGTGAAAATACACTGAGAGGGGGGGGGGGTGAATCAGTGTTATAACTTCTTTAACAATTTTAACTGAAACTGAAAAGAACCATACATATGTTATCATTTATCAATGATAGTATCATTCATGTATTCGAATGCAATCATATAAAGTGAAATGAGTAGTGTAACATTGCATTTTAAAGTAGTAAAGTACTGAAGCAAATGAATCATAGAGACACAAATAGACACAAGATATACTGAGTGGAAAATCCTCCTGGGGTAGAAAAATCACTCTTGAACCTGCTACCTTTTTCAGGCTTTCATTTCAATAATTATTTTGACAAAGCCTCAATGGCTGATTTCTGAGCACCGACTCAAGGAGCACCAACCCCTCTATTTAGAGACACCAATCTCAAGGAGAGCCAACCCCTTTTCTAATATTCAATAGAATGTACAATAGTACAGAGAATCTCTCTGTTTCACTTATTTCTGTCAAGTGCCTCTTGAGAGACAAAGCATAGAATTTTTAGGAGTCAAAATTGACTCTTCAAAATTCCATACATTATCTAATCTTGATACAACTTGAGGAAAATAAATTAGTTACAGTGAAAATACAACACCTCATCACAACTGCATTACATTGATATACATTTTCTTTCTTTTCTCACTATTTATTTTTCAAACTTTTTCCATACAAAAAAAACCTATAGATCTGACTACACACAGTGTTTTTCAAATTTTCAGCATCAAAGAACATAATGGACTTTCGCATGTCTTAATAGTAATGCCCTTGTTTCAAATTTTTATTTTCTGTCATGATAGAGCCCTAATCTCTCTATTTTTGTCTTTTTACAGAAAACATCATTACATTTAGAATGTATTACCACTATAGCTCGTTTTCCACTTTCAAGAAATTATACAAGGTTAATTTTTAGGTTACAATACTGTTGTCAAGCAACAGTTCCAGATGTTGCAGAGATCATGAGTGAAGGATTTGTACATAGTTGTTTTTAGGTTGTGGTCACTACTGTCAAACAACAAAATTAGAATATACCGAGTCCCACAGAAATAGATTGTTCCTTTCTGACAAGAATTAAAAAGAAGTTCCAACAAAAAAAGGTGTAACTGAACCTTTTCTCCACAAGAGGACTACACATACAGTAATTACCCAAGCAGTATTCAAGAATACATATTTCATAAGAAAAGTAGACAATGAATCTACTATGAAAATGAAGTAACTGAAACCCCAAACAACATGTAACCAAAAAAAAGTAATCATGCACTAAATAACAGTTACCCATGATTCCAGGTAAGAAACAAAAGAGACTCTTAGCTTTCAAGATGACCCACAAACTTAAAGACACATTTCAAGAACCTGATATGATAGCCTTTACAAAAAATGTTGTCAAGAATTTGAGTAAATGTTTCAGATTTTTCATGAAAAAGAATAGACGTTTTTTCATTTTTCATTTTTGTGCAAAAGAGAGATAGCATGGCTCGAAATAACCTTGTCTGCAAAGTAACAGATTTGGAGAGCAGTCCAAGGATAAATACCTAACAAATGAAGTTCCTGTCAAGAAACAAGATTACTAGATTTGTAGACATCTGTAGTAGCCAAGACAACTTCAAGATACGGGCCTTCACCCAGTGGAAGAAAGAAGACACATGGAACGACCATAGTGATGGTCCTCTCATCTCCCTCACACTCTGTCAAAGTGTAGTAGCCCTGCAAATATCTCAGAGAAATGGTTGAGACACAAACTCAAGAATGGTGGCCAGAATAGGGTTCCATACCCTTCGTGCAAGACAAACAAAAAATGACCTAAATTGCCAAGAGAAACAACACACGATTTTCCTTTGCAAATATTTATAACATTTGGAGTCCGAAAGGACATATGTGGTAACGAATGAACTCATAATAATCCAAAAGAAACATATGATTATGTTTGAAATCCATGGCCAACATAAGGATAGACATGCCAAGAGGCATTATTGCATTTGTCAATTAATTGTCAATGTGAAATCATGAAACCAAAATGTGCTTAGAGGAGTTGATATGACCACATTACCCAACACATGCCAATTTTCCAAAAAGATCAAGGCTAGGTCACATCCAATGTGACATTAAAAAATTAACTAATGCCATTAACTGCTATCAGCCTTAAGGACTGAATTAAATGTTAAACCTTTAGACTCGATTCAAATGCAAAAAGGAGACCAATTAGAATACCTTTACCCAAGGTCAAATGCCACCTTGAAATATTCAATGCTCTATAATGTGCCATTTCCAAATGATGTCAAAATACTTATGAGGTAGTGAAGACTGAATTTGCATGATGAACTCACAATGCCATATGCAAAGGAATGGACTAAGTGAATCTCATTTTCAAATCCCAACAAAAATATAATATCCAATGCCTTAAGAAGTGTAATAAAAGCTAGATATTATGCAAGATTCTGAATGCCATTCTCCCATACCAAATACCATAACTGAATGAAGAAGGAATGATCAAAGTGTATCTCAAGGCCATAAACACAATGATGATCAAACCCCTATAATTTTCCAAAAGATGAATACTGAGTGCTCAAAACATAACAAGATTGTTCCTCAAACCCATGCCACTGGCTGAAGAAAGAGAAGTATACCTTGACGAATATCAAGATGCTTGTAACTGATTAAGCATAATTAATCAACCTGTAAAAGAACTGATCATGCCAGTCACTTGTAATCAAGTGAAGTACTGAAACACAAATGTTAAACCATAAATATATCACCTGATCAATGAAACAAAGAGCTAGTAACCATAATGCCTTAACTGAGATCTACACATGGAGTTAAACGATCAGTACCACCATATATAATATAATCAATGAAGTAAATGTGCCAATCAGAAAAGTAGATCAACTGAGAAGGTAACCACTAGGATGCCAGTGTTTCACAAATTGAAATCAAGGACAAAATAGCACAAGAAGGATTCAAAAAACTCCCCCTTTGTCCTTGATGGCAAAAATGAGCCACCGAGCCAAAATGAGCTGTAACCGAATGCACATAATTCTCCCCCTTTTTGACATAAGGATAAAGGGAAGCTAAACCAGATAAACTAGAATTGTTAACAACTTGTAGAAATAACCTTTGAGTAGCAAAGAATGAGCTACAGGAAGATCTAACTAGCTACCCCTATCACGAAGATGAATTGATTAAGATAACAAAGATTGAGAGACAACTCCCAATCGAGACCTAAGTCTTTCGAAAGTATCTTTAGCCAACGGTTTTGTAAAAATGTCAGCTACATGTGCTTATGTAGGAACATATTGCACAAATACCTTGTTAGCCAACACCTTTTCATGAAGGAAATGAAACTTTATAACTATATGTTTAGTTCGAGAGTGTATAACTAGATTTTTTGAGATATTGATTGCACTAGTATTATCACACATAATAGTAATAGGTTTTGGAATTTCAATACCCATATTTGATAATTTTCGTGTCATCCAAATTACCTGAGTGCAGCAAGAAGTGGCAGCAATATATTCTACTTCAACAGTAGAGAGTGAAATAGATTCTTGCTTTTTGTTGTGCCAAGCCACTAAACGATTACTAAGAAAGAAAGCAACACCACTGGTGCTTTTCCTGTCATCTAGATAACCTGCCCAGTCATAATCAGTATATGCTACTAAAGAGAAATCATTGCTTCTGGGATACCAGAGCCCATAATCAATTGTACCTTGAACATATTTAAGAATCCTTCTCACAACATTGATGTGAGATTCCTTAGGAGATGATTGAAAACGAGCAACCATGCAAACAACTTGCATTATGTTAGGTCTTGAGGCTGTTAGATACAATAGGCTACCTATCATTGACCTATAGTCAGTTGAGTTGACAGCAAGAGAGTCATCAAATTTGCTAAGTTTACAACTAGTAGCCATTGGAGTGCTTACAGGATGAATTTCATCCATTTTAAACCTTTTTAACATTTCTTTTGCCTATCTTGCTTGAGATAAAAAGATGCCAGATTCAAGTTGTGAAATCTGAAGACCTAAGAAGAATGACAGTTCTCCCAACATAGACATTTCAAATTTAGATTCCATGATTTGTGAGAATTTTTTACTCAAGGCAATATTGTTGCAACCAAAAATGGTGTCATCAACATAAATTTCAACAACAAGAATATCAAATCCTTCAATTTTAACATACAGATTGTTGTCTACTCCTCCTCTAATGAAACCTTTTGATAGTAAGTGACTGTCCAATCTGGAGTACCAAGCTCTAGGAGCTTGTTTTAGGCCATATAGAGCCTTTTTCAGCCTATAGACATGATTGGGTTTGTTTTTATAGATAAAACCTTCAGGCTGTTCTATGTAAACTTCTTCTTCTAAGTATCCATTTAGAAAGGCAGTTTTTACATCCATTTGATATATTGTGAAATTTTTGAAAACAAAATATGCCAAGAAAATTCTAATTGATTCAAGCCTAGCAACTGGAGCAAAGGTTTCACCGAAATCAATACCTTCTTGCTGAGCATATCCTTTGCAGACATATCTAGCCTTGTTGCGAACAACATGACCATTTTCATCATGTTTATTTCTAAAGATCCACTTGCCTCCTATGAAATTTTTGTCATCTGGTCTTGGGACTAGATCCCAAGTTTGATTTTTTTCAATTTGATCAATTTCTTCTTGCATTGCATTAAGCCAACATTCATCAGTTAGATCTTCATAATTTTTTTTTGGCTCAAACTAAGTGATTAAACAGAAAGCAATAAGCTCAACCATGTGAGCATTTTCATCATAGTTAACTATTCTTTTCCTTGTTTGAACTCTTGCTGATTTATCTCCTATAATCAGATCTTTAGGATGGTTTTTAGCAAGGGATTTTGAAGGAATTTTAGTTTCACATTTTTCTGAGCTGATTTCAGCATCTTCAAATTTTCCTTTAGCAAGTTTAGGACTTGCTGGTTTTGTTTCAGGCTTTGCAATTTCAAAGCCTTCTGAAATTATATCAAGTTCAGATTCGTCCTCTTCATCATCCTGCATAGGTTCAACATCTAAAAATAGATTTTCATCAAATTTGAAATTTATTGATTCAACAATTTTATTCAGCCTATTGTTAAAGCATTTAAATGCCTTGCTATGAGTAGAGTATCCCAAGAAAATACCTTCATCTATTTTAGATTGAAAACTGCCTAAGTTTTTATCATCTCTCTTGATAAAACACTTGCAGCCAAATATTCTGAAATATTTAATTGAGGCAGATTTACCATACCATAGTTCATATGGAGTGAAATTTGATTTCACTCTAATCTAGACTCTATTCAAAATGTAGACAATTGTATGAACAAATTATTTCCAGTACATATTTGGCAGATTTGCTTCATTCAACATAGTTCTTGCCATCTCTTTTACAGTCCTATTCTTTCGCTCAACTAGCCCATTTTGTTGGGGTGTTCTAGTAGCAACATACTGTCTTTTTATGCCATGTTTGTCATAGTAGTCTATGAATTCTTGTGAGGTGAATTCACCATCTTTGTCAGATCTTAAACATTTCAATTTTAAATTTGACTCTCTTTCTACCAGTTTTTTAAAAACTTTAAAACGTTCAAAAGCTTCTGATTTATTTTTGAGAAAGGTAACCCATACCATACGAGAGTAGTCATCAACAAACAACATGAAATATTTCTCACCATTTATGGACCTAGTCCTTGTAGGACCACATAAGTCAGTATGAACAATTTGCAGAGGCTTAGTAGAGAAGTGTTCCTTGGATTTAAAGCTTACCTTAGTTTGCTTTCCTTTGAGACACTCTTTACAAACAACTTTGTCAGGTTTTCTAAGAAGGGGCAGACCTTTTACATTCTGATTTTTGCTAATTCTGGCCATATTGTCAAAATTAATGTGGCCTAGTCTCTTGTGCTACAACCAGATTTCTTCAACATAATTCATTAAGCATATACCTTGATTGTTTTCATGTCCAGAGGTGTCAAGTAAGTTTTAGACATTTCCCTTGGTCCTTCTTCCTACAACAACAACTTTACCAGACTGGTTTTTGATTTCACATCCTTGTGAATTGAACAGGACTTGATAGCCACTGCCACAGATTTGACTGACACTCAGAAGGTTATGTTTTAATCCTTATACATAGTATAAATTGTAGATAGGAGTGTCTTCATTTAGAAACAAAGAACCTCTACCTTTGATTTGAATTCTAGAGTTGTCTCTGAACTTTACATATCCACCAACATAGTCTTCTAGATTTGTAAAATTTTCTTTGTCACTAGTCATGTGGTTTGAACAACCACTATCCAGGACCCATAAGTCCTTTTTCTTTGAGTGGAAAGTAGTTTGAACAAGCATAGTCTGTTCAATGTTGTTAACAACTTTGGGTTTCCAGACTTTGATAGTTTTCAGTTGTTTATTCTACTGATCAGCATTGCATTGCTTAGCAGAATGACCCAAAGATTTGCATGTGAAACATCTAATCTGTCTTGCAAAACCATGATTCTGCCTAAAGCCAAATCTAGGAGTTCTAGAATTCATAAATTTACAAGAGTTCACTTTGTGATCAAATTTATTGCATAAGTAACAATACCCATAAAAGAGAGGGTAGGAGTTGTAAACCATTTTGTTGCTCCTAACAGGATGAATATGATCCTTGACAAAATCAAGATGTTTGAGTTCAGGGCTTTTGTTTCCAGCCACAACATTGTCATTTACACTGTTATTTGAGCATTCACCTTTCACAAAAAGCAATTCCTATTTTATCATTGTTCAGTTTATGTTTACTAAGCATGTCATTCAGTTTAAGAGTGCTTTCATATTTCTCAATAGTCTTCCTGAGATCTACAATCTCATGTTCAAGTTTTTGAATTTCTTGGTCTTTAAAACTTATGCCAATGCGAAGACAATCTTCAACTCTCTTGGATTCTTCAAATTGAGTTTTTAATGAAATTATCTCAAGATTTATGTGTTGCTCTTGTGAACTATCTTGAACAACATTCTATTCTTGAGCACGCAACTGTTTCTTAAGTTTTCTCAACTCTTTTAGAGCACATTTTAGTTCTCCTTCATAATCCACTTCACCTTCTTCAACATCATTGCTGTTAGTTTCATCTTGCTGAATGATTTCAGCCATGAATAGATTTTCATCCTCTTCATCTAAAGAATCTTCAGATTCAGAGTCTATCTCATTTTTGTTGAACAAGCTTTTCTTCTTTTTGAAATTGAATTTTTGTTTGGGTCTATAAGCCTTTTTCTTGGCAAATTTCTCATATTTTTCGTTATCACTATTTGTGTCACCATAGGGGCACTTTGCAGCAAAGTGGCCTATTTTGCCACAGTTAAAGCATTTGAAGGGAAGTTTTCCCTTACACTTTCCAGAACCCTTTTTGAGTTTCCTCACAAAGTGGGATTCTTTAGAATCAGAAAATTCTGATTCAAAGAGCTCATCCCTTTCTTTCCTTTTAACATTAAATGCTGCTTCTTTTGTAGTGGTGTTGTTTTTACTAATCCTCATTTCATAGGCAGTCAAGGTGCCTTGAAGGCTGTCAAGGGTAAGCTAGGTAAAGTGTTTCTTTTCTTCTAGAGTAGCTATCTTAGCTTCAAATTTTGTTGGTAAGGTTCTGATGACCTTTGTTACAACATCAAATTCCTTGACTTATTCTCCCAGACCCTTCATTGCATTTACTATTTCATCAACTCCAAAAAGTAGTCAACTACTTTTTCATCATCCCTCATTTTTAGTTCTTCAAACTGGTGTTTTAGAGTGAGGACTTTAGACTGTTTTACCTTTTCATTTCCTTGATAGATAGTTTCAAGTTTAGTCCAGATTTTATTTTACTAGAACTACAGTGCATGACTTTGATGAAGACATCTTTAGTTAGAGCACACAGAAGAGCATGCTTTGCTCTTGCATTGGTTTCATATCTTTTCTTTTCATCAGAAGTAGTTGGAAAATTAGTTGGTATAGTGTACCCAGACAATACTATGCTTCAGACATCTAGGTCAATAGAAGTTAAATAAGTCTCCATTCTGATTTTCTAGAATACATAATTAGTTCCATCTAGTCATGGAAGTACCTTCATGAGCTTGAGATAATTTGAATATAATCCAAGTCCAGAATCAATCCTAGGTTGGAAAGACCTAGCAGAGGACCCTAAGCTCTGATACCAATTGTTGGAGTGAAAATATACTGAGCGGGGGGGGGGTGAATCAGTGTTTATAACTTCTTTAACAATTTTAACTGAAACTGAAAAGAAACATACATATGTTCTCATTTATCAATGATAGTATCATTCATGTATTCAAATGCAATCATATAAAGTGAAATGAGTAGTGTAACATTGCATTTTAAAGCAGTAAAGTACTGAAGCAAATGAATCATAAAGACACAAATAGACACAAGATATGCCAAGTGGAAAACCCTAATCTCTTTGTTTTTGTCTTTTTACAGAAAACATCATTACATTTAGAATGTATTACCACTGTAGCTCATTTTCCACTTTCAAGAAATTATACAAGGTTAATTTTTAGGTTACAATACTACTATCAAGCAACAGGTCCAGATGTTGCAGAGATCATGAGTGAAGGATTTGTACATAGTTGTTTTCAGGTTGTGGTCACTACTGTCAAACAACAAAATTAGAATATACCGAGTCCCACAGAAATAGATTGTTCCTTTCTGACAAGAATTAAAAAGAAGTTCCAACAAAAAAAGGTGTAACTGAACCTTTTCTCCACAAGAGGACTACACATACAGTAATTACCCAAGCAGTATTCAAGAATACATATTTCATAAGAAAAGTAGACAATGAAGCTACTATGAAAATGAAGTAACTGAAACCCCAAACAACATGTAACCAAAAAAAAGTAATCATGCACTAAATAACAGTTACCCATGATTCCAGGTAAGAAACAAAAGAGACTCTTAGCTTTCAAGATGACCCACAAACTTAAAGACACATTTCAAGAACCTGATATGATAGCCTTTACAAAAAATGTTGTCAAGAATTTGAGTAAATGTTTCAGATTTTTCATGAAAAAGAATAGACGTTTTTTCATTTTTCATTTTTGTGCAAAAGAGAGATAGCATGGCTCGAAATAACCTTGTCTGCAAAGTAACAGATTTGGAGAGCAGTCCAAGGATAAATACCTGACAAATGAAGTTCCTGTCAAGAAACAAGATTACTAGATTTGTAGACATCTATAGCAGCCAAGACAACTTCCAGATACGGGCCTTCACATAGTGGAAGAAAGAAGACACATGGAATGACCATAGTGATGGTCCTCTCATCTCCCTCACACTCTGTCAAAGTGTAGTAGCCCTGCAAATGTCTCAGAGAAACGGTTGAGACACAAACTCAAGAATGGCGGCCAGAATAGGTTTACATACCCTCCATGCAAGACAAACAAAAAATGACCTAAACTGTTAAGAGAAACAACACGTGATTTTCCTTTGCAAAGATTGATAACATTTGGAGTCTAAAAGGACATATGTGGTAATGAATGAACTCATAATAATCCAAAACAAACATATGATTATATTTGAAATCTGCGGCCAATATAAGGATAGACATGCCGACAGGCATTAGTGCATTTGTCAATTAATTGACAATGTGAAATCATCGACCCAAAATGTGCTTAGAGGAGTTGATATGACCACATTACCCAACACATGCCAATTTTCCAAAAAGATCAAGACTAGGTCACATCCAATGTGACATTAAAAAATTAACCAATGCCTTTAACTATTGTTGGCCTTAAGGACTGAATTAAATGTTAAACCTTTAGACCCGATTCAAATGCAAAAAGGAGACCAATTAGAATACCTTTACCCAAGGTTGAATGCCACCTTGAAATATTCAATGCTCTATAATGTGCCATTTCCAAATGATGTCAAAAGACTTATGAGGTAGTGAAGACTGAATTTGCATGATGAATTCACAATGCCATATGCAAAGGAATGGACTAAGTGAATCTCATTTTCAAATCCCAACAATAATATAATATCCAATGCCTTAAGAAGTGTAATAATAGCTAGATATTATACAAGATTCTGAATGCCATTCTCCCATACCAAATACCATAATTGAATGAAGAAGGAATGATCAAAGTGTATCTCAAGGCCATAAACACAATGATGATCAAACCCCTATAATTTGCCAAAAGATGAATACCGAGTGCTCAAAAAATTAACAAGATTGTTCCTCAAACCCATGCCACTGACTGAAGAAAGAGAAGTATACCTTGACGAATATCAAGATGCTTGTAACTGATCAAGCATAATTAATCAACCTGTAAAAGAACTGATCATGCCAGTTACTTGTAATCAAGTGAAGTACTGAAACACAAATGTTAAACCATAAATATATCACCTGATCAATAAAACAAAGAGCCAGTAACCAGAATGCCTTAACTGAGATCTGCACATGGAGTTAAATGATCAGTACCACCATATATAATATAATCAATGAAGTAAATGTGCCAATCAGAAAAGTAGATCAAATGAGAAGGTAACCACCAGGATGCCAGTGTTTCACAAATTGACATCAAGGACAAAATAGCACAAGAGGGATTTAACAAAACCCAATCTACCACTACAAGTAGATTTATATTCTATGGTGTGTTTTTGTTATGGATACTATTGTGATACCAGATTAGTATGGTCTTATAGAAGAAGAACACATGAAAATCATCCAAATACAATCGAGTTAGTTTACATGTTGTTTACTATGTTTTATCAACATCAAAAATTTCAAACTCCTAGGTCAAATTACATATCAAAGATCCTCTGACAGACCGACGCCTTTGTCTAGACAGTGTGATTTCTTTGTACAAATCATTAACACTTCTATTTTTATTAAAACAACGCCTTTGCAAATACCACAACATCTTTGTAGTAAATAGACTGATGCCTATGCAAAACAAAATGTTGCCTTTGTCTAAAACTAAAAACAAAATGTGTGTGTGAATATGTAGAACAACTAATAAGTTAAACTAACACACCAATTATTAGATTAAAGGAAACTAATTAAAAGTAAAACAAACTCTGAACAAAAACTCCTTCAAAAGCATTCCATTGTCCTCTATCTTCAGTGTTTCTACAAAAATTATTTTCTCTCAGTTGGTTTAAGCAGTAGCTCAGTAGAATAAGCACTCCAAGAATGAGTATTATGCAAACTAAAAAATCTAAACTCCTATTCTTAATGATTGTAAGATGATACAACTATTGTGCAGCTAATGAACATGATTAAGCTATGAATTGAAACTATATTACTGTGGTTGATTGCTAATGTTGTACAACTAGGATGCTTGATTGTTGGAGATATTTCACTATAATTCTCTTACTATGCAACTAAAATCTATATTTTGGAAGACCCAAGAGGCTGTATTTATAAATTTTCAAAAGGAAAAATCTTTGCTGGCAAGCTCCAATGGTTGAGATTTAGCCTGGAAGAATGGATGGTGAGAGATGGAGAGGTTGGAGAGAATATAGCAGCTGGAGAGAAAAAGGATTGTGTTTTCAACCCACAAAACCTCCTCATTCAAAAATGGAGACAAATTGTCTTTTGTCATTTACAGTTTAATGAAGCAGTTTTGTTTGTTGAAGATAATTGCTCAATTAAATAGTATTATTATTTAATTTCTTGTGACATGTGCAAATGGAAGCTTCCAATTAAATATAAATATTTAATTATATGTTTGGAGAATATTTCAGAAGCTTTCTTAATTAAATATGAAATATTTAATTAAGTGTATGGTTATGGGTTTTGATATTTGAAGAAATGTATTTACTTTATATAATAAAGTAATGTGATAATTAATTAAAATAAATAATGGTATTTATTTAATTAATTAAGAAGACATGAGAAAATGATAATAGTGAATGATTTATAGAAAAGGTGAACATTTATAAATAAATTATAAAATTTATTTAAATGTAGTTGAATTGAGAAGATAAATTAAATAATGTGTATTTAATTAATTTACCAAGCTAATATGATGTGACCATTTTTAGATGTGTACATTTTTCCCCTCTTTGAAGTGATGTGTTTTATGCATTGCTTCAAAGATTTTTTCAGATAATGAAATTTTTCCCCTGAATTTGAAAAATTGATTGATAATTCTATATGCCCCCTTGGGTGATGAATCAGATAAAGATGATTTTTTGAAATTTTTACTGATTTTCTATCTGATTCATCGGCTGATAAAGACGATTTGATGAAAACCACTATTGAAAGATTGATATGAAATGATGATGATGATGATGATGATGTTTTTTGATTGATTCAACATGTGATAGTGAATTTGTGATGGTTGATTGATTATGACTGATAAGAATGATAGGATAGATTGATAAATTTGTTTTTATGATTGATAAAAAACAAATAGTAAGATTGATAAATTTTCTTTCATGATTAATCAAAAACAAATAGTAAGAGTGAATTGATTGATTTGATAGAAGAGGATTGATACAAGAATTTGATGAAGATGATTGATTGGTTGAATGATTAAATGATTGGATTGAGATGATGGATCAATTAGATGAAAGGTGAGATGAGGAAGATGATACAAAATGATGGACAAGAGAGGATGATAAGTGATAGGAGATTAGTAAGAGAAAATGAGAAGAAAGAAAACACAAATGGATTCAAAAATAAGTATGATGTTGCCCCAGCCAAACTACAAGTCAATATGGATTGATGATGATGATGATGATAGTGTTGTTGATGAGGGAAGGATACATCTTGAAACAACACAAGGATAGGGAATGATACATCCCAATGATGATGATGATGAGAGTGTTGTTGATAAGGGAAGGATACATCCCAAAAAAACACAAGGATAGGGAAGGATACATATTGATGATGATGATGAAAGTTTTGTTGATGAGGGAAGGATACATCCCAATGATGATGATAAGAGTGTTGTTGATGAGGGAAGGATACATACCAAAACAACATAAGGATAGGGAAGGATACATCCCGATGATGATGATAATGATCAAGGCTTGCAATAAGGCTAGGAACAAGACCAAAGGTATGATTAAATGATTTGTGCTAGATTGAATGGATTGATTAGATGAGATTGGAAGAAAGGATTGGATGAATTGATTGAGATGAGATTGTAAGAAATTATTGGATGGATTGATTGAGATAATGCAGATGAGATGCGATGGATATGAAAATTCTCATGCACAAACTAAGATGGATTCCATCTATATTAACCATGCAGATTTTAACTATGCAAAATGAACTACACACCGTTGTCATTCTTAGAGCTATCTTATGCTTGTTTATCATCATTGAGCTTATTAAAATTTTGAAAGTTAGTTCAAACATCGATGGTATAATTAGACCATGATGACCTGAGTACAACTTCCATACAACTTCCATTGAGATTTGATAGTGCAAGATAACACAAGCATCTAGGTATAATGAGACCAAGATGACCTGAGCATCACTTGCGTAAACATAAAAGAATTAATCATTTTCCTATGCAAATTCAGAATGTCATCAATCATAATTTGTAGAGAATGTCCCACAAAAATTTGCATAGTAATATTGATTAAATCACAGACAACAGACAAAGAAAATATCATTATCCTTCCTAGAACCTTTAGTTTCAGACATCATCGAGGTACTCTAGAGAAACGATAACAACAATCAAGATAAAAAAATTGAACATACATGTTAAAGTGATCAAACCATGAATCAGAAGAGATTATCCAATGAGGGTTGATTTGTTTTGTTTTTGATGTTGATTTGGATGGTTGGTCATTTGATTGATTGTGATTGATTGTGATTGATGTTTAGGATGATTGATGTTTCAATAGGTTGTCTTGTTGTTGCTTGTCTGTTGATTTAAGCTCAAAACAAGTTGCCCCCAGTGAGTTCAGGATTTTTCCTCTAGTATAGGATGAGACGACCATTTTATTGATTTTATTTTAGATTTTGGAAATATTTTGATTTTTTTGGATTTTGATGTTTTTTTAATTTTTAAAGGACATTTAAGATGGAATGGGATGATCAATTGAAGAAACAAGATACCCCACAATATAAGAGAAGATGCATGATGGAAGATATGGTATGAAATATTTGGATGAAGTGAATAGGATAAGATGCATGATGTTCAAGAAGATCCTTAACCTTGTCAAGATCAAAGGTGAAAATGAGGATAATGACCATGAATGATAAGAGGAAAATGGAAGATAGTATATGGATAGGGAGATGGATATGAAAGATAATATTTGCATGATAGGGGGATGGAGGAAGGGTTTAAGCATCAAGTTTCATGACTAATATCCCTCAAATATGTGCTCTAATAGACCATGGGAATGGGAATTAGAATTATAAATGTTGGCATGATAGTAGAAGCTAATGCCTTATGCAAAGCTTTGAATTAAAGGAGGAGAATGGGGATTGGATGTTGGATAATGGATAGGAGATTGGAAGGCTTGGTGATAGATAGATGGAAAGGATGGAAAGATTAACATTGGCACAAACCTTGAAGGGTGGTGGAGTGATGGAGGAAAAGTGGATTTGGAAGGTGATATGTTTTTAGATGGGAGATGGGGAGAAGATTTCGGGTTAGAAAATTTGGATGCCAATTTTGATTTTATTTCTTCTATGAGACTTTTATGAATCCACACGACTTTTGATTTTGATATTTTCTTTATGGGCCTTTGTGGCTTTTGATATTTTTCTCTTTTTTTTATGGATCTTTGCGGTCTTTGAAATTTTTCTTTTGACTTGATGGGCCTTTATGGCCTTTTGAATTTTTATTTTTCTTTGATGACCTTTGTGGCCTTTTTAATTTTTCTTTTGTTTTGATGGGCCTTTGTGGCCTTTTGAATTTTTCTTTTGATTTTTGGATCAAATTTTCTTTTATTTTTGCATGACTCTTCGAGGAGACATGTTGATCCTTTGATACATGTGGATTTTTATATTGAAGCTTTTGAAATTTGGCACCTAAATTGCTTCCAAGAGAAATGGGAGGAGTGTATTGAGATGAATGATATGGAGGTATTATGGATGAGTTAATGTAGGAAGAATTTTGAAAGTAGATCAAGGATGTGTGCCTTTGTTGTTCTCAAAGAATAGGAGATGGAGAAATGTGGGACCCTAATATGGATGGAAGGGTTGATGAGCTAGGGTTGGGATGATAAGGACCAAGGATAGATGGAAGGTTTGATGAAATAGGATAAGGACCTAGGATAGCTGGAATGTTTGATGGACTAGGATAAGGACCTAAGATGGATGGAGAGCTTGATGGAGTAGGATACCTAGGTTGAGCATGAGGTGTATAACCAAGGCCATGAGAATATGGATGTGCTTTGATTGAAAGGGTTTCTAGGATACCTTGCTCATGAAGGCCCAAGCCTTTGCCTTTGTAGTTCATAATTTTTCACATTCATTTACCCATGGGATATGAGTTGTTTGTGAAACAAGATGCGAGTCCATTTTGAGGAGGATATGATATGGATGAAAAGATAGATGTTGGAAGTAAACTGGAGTGGATAAAGGTGGATAATCCCAATTTATAGGCGCGGGGTTCATGGATAGCTTGAAGAGGTGTGAGAGGATCTTGACATGAGGATGATGGGATACTTTGGTCTTGACTAGGAAAATAATCGTTAGATGAAGGAGATGGAGTAGCTTGACCATCAGATGGAAGGAAATCTTTGGATAGGATGGAAGAATTGTTTTGCTCTTGGGATGTAATGGAATCATAAGAGAGTATGGATTCATTGAATGGGGTGGACAGAGAACTTGGAAGAACAATTTGTTCTTGAGATGGAAGAGGATTATCATGGATGAATAATGAAAGGAGGGGATCATCATATGGTTCTTGAGAGATGGTATCTTGATCAAAGATTGGAAAGGTTTGTAGAATTTTGGTATCATGGGATGGAGTGGAAAGAATGTTTTTATTGAGATGTGTAGATTGAAATGAATCATTGGATGTAGAGGATATGATAGAAGAAGGTGATTGAATGGGATCATTAACTTGGGTGGAAGAACTATGAGGTTTATTTTGGATTATGGGGGATGAAGATAAATGCATGACATGATAGGATTGGTCAATGTTATTTGATGGCTTAGATTTGGGCTTCTCATTGATCCTTTGCAAAAATTCAAAAACATTGAATTTGGATGATGTTGTTTTTGGAGGAGAAGAGGTCACATTCATATTTCCGTCAAAGAACTTTTTAGTTGTGCCCCCTTGTATTTCCTTGATTTTCCCTTGTAGTGCTCTTATTTGTTGGGTAAGAGTACCAAGATCATGTAAGGGAGTTTCATTCTTTTTAGGATCCTCTTTAATTTTCTCCATATCGTAGTTAGAGGGCAATTTGGCACCTTGGTTTGCCAATAAAAGAAAGTATCCTTCTTTATTTCACTCTAAGATCTTGTCCAAAATTATGTGAAACTGTGGATCCTATTTAGCTTCTTGAATCATTTCATTGGTTATTTCATCATTTGAACTATTCCTAGTACAAAACCTATGAAAATGATTTTCTTCCCTATCACCCATGTTGTAAAGTGGATCTCTTCTTTCATCTTTTTCTTTGTGTTTTTGGGACCTTGTGACAACAAGCATATGCTTATACCAAATTTCAACTAACTTTGATCACCAAATGAAAGAGTATAATTTTGTTGGATATCTTAGTCTGAATATAATGGAAACTCTATTGATATGACTAAAGAAATTTTTAATTTTTAGCTTGTGATTCCCTTGGTGAAAGGATGATGATCCTGTTATGGGAATTAAACTAGAAATCAGAAATAAAGGTGATGTTTGCACTTTGTAATGTTTTGATCGTAGTTTTGTGAAAATAAGGATTTTTGTGGGTGCCTAATATTTCCAAGTTTTCTCTATTGTTGATTTCCAATCCCTTAACATAAATTTTATGGTTTGATTTGTCAAATTCTTGTGTTTTCTAGATGATCTTATCTGAATCAATGTTTTGAAAACACAACATGCACTAGGAAGAAAATTATTTTTAAAGACATAGAATCTAAAACATTGAGTGTATGTTCAAGGATCGAGCATGACCCTTTTTTATTTTTACTGGTATTTGAACAAGAAGATACTTCAAGAAGACTCACTCTTAATGGTCAAAGGGTAATCATAATAATCATAGCCCACATCTTAGAATTGCGCCGACTCACACAACCATGTCACCCCCTGAGGGCGCCTGTGTTTTTGTCTTTTACAGGTGCGGACTCAAGGTTAGATTTATCGATCCCTTGAGCAAACAATCCATGAAAATTATATGGTGAGTGTCTTGGGGGCAGATTCTTCCCTCTACTTGCACTGTGAATATTATGACGTTTGGATACTGACACGGTTCGCTTCTACACTAAATTTTTTAGTAAGGTTTTTCGTTCAGTGTGACAAATGATATACTCCCTCAAGAGACCTCCTAACCTTTAGAATAAAGGCTTTGGGGATGGTTATCTTTGCACACTACTATCAATTTCGACTTTCATCAAAAACTCACTTTTGTTTAGAGTGGGTTGGAAACCTTGGCTTTAGGTGTTCCCACTTAGGTCATTCCTCTTGGGTGAGTACTTTTTCCCACAAGAGTAGGACTTCTAAAGGATGTAATAAAACATAAAATCCATAAAATGAAAAGGTAAGTTTGGATTTTGATTACCCAGTTAAGGGGAGAGCATAAACCTATTACCCAACAATCACAACAAGCAATTTATTCAGTTTCAAATCCCAAATGACAATTTTTTGAACTAAGTGAAGATGTTGCTTCACAACAAGCATGGGATTCATTTTAACCAAGATAAAATAATGCTTGGTGACTATCCTAGGATTGGTTAATTCTAGATTTAAATGTTTATCCTAGGATTGGTTCATTTTAATCCCCATACATCAATAAAACCACTGGTCATGATCGCAAGAGATCCAAACAACAATTTAAGAATGAGATTATAATTGCTCCCAAAGTGTTTAAAAACACTTGTTACAATCATGTGATAATGCTTTTTCACTTGCATGCTCCATGATCCTTTAAAACCTACAATACAAGCTCCAAATACTATATCGAATCAAGAAACAAAAAGATATGAGGGTTAGATAAATGATTAAGCATAAAAACCCTAAAATTTAGACCAAGTTTCATTGTGGTTTGACATTAAGTGAGAATTTGAAAATTTTAACTCTATAAAAGTTGATAAAAACCTACCCCATTATATAGCTTATGAAATTCTACCCCATTTCAAAAAAAAAGCTCTGAAAAAGACCAAAATATGACCAAGATATGGCCATTTTAAGATTGACTATAAAAGCACTAAAACAAAGATTAGATGTGCTAAAACATAGCCTAGATGCACCAAAAGATTCCATGTATGCGCTAAAACAGAGCCTCGATGCAACAAAAGATGCCATGTATGCACTGAAACAGAGCCTAGATGCGCCAAAAGATGCCTCGTATGCGCTAAAGTGTTCAATAGATGCGCTAAAAATGGTCTCGTATGCGTTAAACCATTAGTATAGTTTTTAACCTGCTAGAAAACCTACAATAAAATATTAAAAATGGGGAAGGAGCCCCACGGTGAGCGCCAAAAATATGTGTGTGAATATGTGGAACAACCAATAAGTTAAACTAACACACCAATGAAACATTAGATAAAAGGAAACTAATTAAAAGTAAAACAAAATATAAACAAAAACTCCTTCAAAAGCATTCCATTGTCCTCTATGTTCAGTGTTTCTACAGAAATTATTTGCTCTCAGTTGGTTTAAGCAGCAGCTCAATAGAATGACCACTCCAAGAATAAGTATTATGCAAGCTAAGAAATCTAAACTCCTATGCTAAATGATTGTAAGATGATACATCTATTGTGGAGCTAATGAACATGATTAAGCTATGAATTGAAACTAGATTACTGTGGTTGATTGCTAATGCTGTGCAACTAAGATGCTTGATTGCTGGAGATATTTCACTATAATTCTCTTACTATGCAACTAAAATCTATATTTTGGAAGAGCCAAGAGGCTATATTTATAAATTTTCAAAAGGCAAAAACTTTGTTAGAAAACTTCAATAGTTGAGATTTAGCCTGGAAGAATGGATGGTGAGAGATGGAGAGGTTGGAGAGAATATCGCTGCTAGAGAGAAAAAGATGGATTGTGTTTACAACCCACAAAACCTCCTCATTCAAAAATGGAGACAAATTGCCATTTGTCATTTACAGTTTAATGAAGCAGTTTTGTTTGTTGAAGATAATTGCTCAATTAAATAATAATATTATTTAATTTCTTGCGACATGTGCAAATGGAAGCTTCCAATTAAATATAAATATTTAATTATATGTTTGGAGAATATTTCAGAAGCTTTCTTAATTAAATATGAAATATTTAATTAAGTGTATGGTTATGGGTTTTGATATTTGAAGAAATGTATTTACTTTATATAATAAAGTAATGTGATAATTAATTAAAATAAATAATGGTATTTATTTAATTAATTAAGAAGACATGAGAAAATGATAATAGTGAATGATTTATAGAAAAGGTGAACATTTATAAATAAATTATAAAATTTATTTAAATGTAGTTGAATTGAGAAGATAAATTAAATAATGTGTATTTAATTAATTTACCAAGCTAATATGATGTGACCATTTTTAGATGTGTACATTTTTCCCCTCTTTGAAGTGATGTGTTTTATGCATTGCTTCAAAGATTTTTTCAGATAATGAAATTTTTCCCCTGAATTTGAAAAATTGATTGATAATTCTACATGCCCCCTCGAGTGATGAATCAGATAAAGAATTCACTTACAAACCTTAGGTGAGTCAACTCAATGAGAGAATCTACTAATTTCCTTATGACTAAGGATGTGGGTATTGACTTGAACAACAGTTTTGGGAGAAAAACTAAAAAATAGTAAATCAAATCAATCATGCATATTCAAACTTGAAACATCAATTTAAAGCATAATACATAAAAAATAACAAAGTTTTGGTAGATCTAGAAATGACAAAGTGATGTGTACCCATCACTAAAATGTTGATTCAGGAGGCTAAATGGGACTAATTTTCCTATAGGTGAATGGGTCTTTGTGTAGGGGTTTCAACCAAATTTTGGGAGCCTTTGATGTTAGTCTATAGCTTTTGTTTGATCTGGGTTTCAATGTTGAAAATTCAGAAATAAGCTTTGTAGGTGAGATTCCGTGAATTGACAACTTTGACAACTTTTCCATTTTTTCTCTTCAAGAGATCTTTAATCCTTCTTCAACTTAAGATCTACAACACAAACACAAGAGGGATTTTTTTTTTGTTTCTGGTGAATGGGGGTTTTCCTTGGTCAAACCCCATTTGGGTAATTTAACCTTGAAGTGAAATAAGAAATATGAAAGGAATGATGACTGAACAATGCTATGTTGCAACTCACCAAACCCTTGAATAAACCTTTGGAGGACTGAAATTTTGATCTTGATCTTTCATGAAATGGCTTCAATGGATGCGGATCTTGATGCTTGAATATTTATTTGAATGCTTGACTTTGATCTTTGAAACCTACATCACAATGTTAGCTCCAAAAACATACATGATTGCAAAAGAATTTGACATGATGCTTGAGATCTCAAATGTTGTAATAAATCACTAATAAATCTTCTCTTGAATTCCCTTGATCATAATCTTTTCTCTTGTGAAGTCTCATAAAAATTCTAGGATTGATTTGATAAAATAACCTTGTATTTATAGGCATGTATCCTTTATTTCCCAAAAATTAAACATTACAAGCTGAAATTGAAATTTGAATTCGGGGATGTAATAAAATACCTCCAAAAACATATTTTAAATTTAGGTTCAAAGGCCTAGGGAGGACCCATTCGCCCACGGGAAAATGGGTCCTAGGTCCCTATTTCTAGAACACCCATTGCTCAAGGTAAAGTATTATGTGTTGGCATTAATTGTTGTCAGGTTTCCCCTTCAAAAAATGTAATTTATTAGGATTGTATATGTAAAATAGGGCTTATTAAGGCATAATTAAGTCCAATTTAATTGAGGGGACCCAAAAAAAGTGTGAAAATGTGAAGGAGTACATTTATCTACACTACATTTAGCCCTCACTTTAGTGAGAGGATGAGCCCTACACTCAAAATCACACTAAAGTAGACAATACAGAGAGGTATAATTGTAAAATTGTTGGAAAGATAAGATGAAAAAGGTCAAGGAGGATGATCAAGCCCCCAATATCTAAGATCTCATGAAAAACCAACAAAGGAACAAAGAGACATACCTTTGTTAAATATGCAGTAGCAATGACAAGATACTCAATCATAAAATGTCAAAGATGTAAAGAAAGAAGAAAATAAAATAAAAAGGGGTGGATCAAGCCTCAAATATTTGTCCAACTTGATGTGGATCAAGCCTTATTTGTTTGTCCAAAACATTTACAAGTGAAACCTGTTTTTCACTATGTAAACAACAATGCGCCCACATGGACTAGTGAAATCCACTATCCACTAAGTGAGCCCCAGGAAGTCGCTAGCTAATCATACCAAAAGTATACCTCCTAATAACTTTGATAAGGCACCACAAAAATGGTCACAGTTCTAGCAAGCTACGTTATGCTAGGTACTCATGAAAAAGGCTCCACTGGCAAGCAAGTTGTGTAATGCTTGGCGGCCTTGGAAAAGGGTAAAGGCCCCACTGGCAAGCAAGTTGTGTTATGCTTGGTGGCCTTGATACATGCAATAGGATATTAAAAAGTGTTTTACTTAATTCATGTAAGGTCTCTCCTTAGTGAACATCATGCCTAATGTCTCCAAGAGAGGACTAATCGAGGATAAAATATTCACAACTTAGGGAGTGCGATCCGTAGAATTACCACTAAGAGGAATGCCATATGATCGTAAAAGGTCACAATATTGAAGGGCATCAAACCCAATGAAACCAAGAAGAAGACACATCACATGCACTAAGAAATGTGAGTTATAAAAAACAATTCAAAATGATAATGCCAATGTATACCCCCACTTTAAAGGAAGTGTTAAACACCATGTTGTGAGAAATTACTTTAAAGTAGAAAATGATAAATGATAAACAATAAAGAAGACATGAGAGCTTGTTTGGAAAGCCCTATGTCAATCATATGTTTCCAAATGAAGCTACGTCATGAAAAAGGGGTTGCCCCCAAATAAAGTCCTAAACACATAAGGGATCCATAGATTTTGGGTCAATGTATGTCTTTGCTACAATGTTATTATAGAGCTCAAAAATTTCATCATTCCCCAAATACTCATAGAACTAGAAGAATGACACATAGAGAGTGAAAACAAAGAGAATATTTTAGGTCAAATTGAAAGAGACCTAAATGTCTCAATGCCTTGCATCATCCCCAAAAGGAAAACACAAGACAAGAGAAAAGATAAAGGTTTACGACATATAAAAGAATGAAGGTACAAATAAAGGAATGAACATAAAAACATTTCAAATAGAATGATATGGGGGATAAAATTATGCACATGCAATCACACAAAGCACATGAAAAGAAGACAAATAAAAGACTTGTAAAGAACATGCGAGTCAACCTATAGTAGGTCATTTGCATCCCAATCTTGTTCATCATATGTGGAAGATGGATAACTAGCCAAAGGGACAACAACAAGTGTTGTACTAGGAACATCACCAAGTTCAACAAATGGTGAGACTCTTTTTAGGAGGATCATCACAATTTTTTTTATCTAAGCTCATGGAAGAGGAAAATAATAAATTCAACTCATTATACACTTCCTCATCAATTTTAGCAGTCTCATCATCGTCATCCAACTTAATCACAACATGAGATCTTATGATAATATCCATGAAAGGTGCTTGTTCTTTTTGTGGTCAAGATTTAGGATTTTCTTGTTGCGGAGAAGGTGGAGAGTCATCATGCATTGCTTGATTTTTTTTATTTTGAGTTGTTGATTCTTCACGTCAGGTTCACCAGAATGAAACGTAGAAAAACAAGGTTAAGAGGGGTTCACCAAAATGATAAAAACTAATAATGTGTGAGGTGTGTGATATAGACCTATTTTCCTTTATTTAATTAGGAAATGAGATCCATACAAATAATAGAATTACAACCCTTAGGTAAGTCAACTCAATGAGAGAATATATTGATTTCCTTATGACTTAGGCGAGGGTATCATCTCGAACAACACTTTTGGGAGAAAAACTAAAAATGGTAAATCAAATCAATCATGCACATTAAAACTTGAAACATCAATTTAAAGTATAATATAGATAGAAACAACGAAGTTACAACAAATTTGGAAATGGCAGAGTGATGTGTACTTGTCACCAAAATGCAGATTCAAGAGGCTAACTGGGAATAATTCACCTGTAGGAAAATGGGTCTTTGTGTAGGGGTTTCAACCATCTTTTAGGCACCTTTGATGTCAATTTTTAGCTTCTATTTGTTCTGGTTTTCAATGTTGGAAAGTTAAAAATAAGATCTATAGGTGAGATTTCATGAATTGACAACAACTTTGACAACTTTTTACAACTTTGACAACTTTTCCAATTTTTCTCTTTAAGAGATCTTCAATCCTTCTTCAACCTAAGATTTGTAACACAAACACAAGAGGGAAAAATTATTTGTTTTTGGTGAATGGGGGTTTTCCTTGGTCAAAAATTATTTGGGTAATTAAACCTTGAATTGAAATAAGTGTTGGAACACAACAAATCTACTGAGAGGGGGGTGAATCAATAGATATTAAAATTTCAGCCCTTAATACTTTAGTGTAGAAAAACTCCTTAAACACTTAGTGTACAGATTAAAGCATGAGATACAAAAATAAACATGCACACACACAAAATATCACATAACAAAAGATGTACGTGGAAAACCCAAGATGGGAAAAACCACAGTGAGAAATGCTACTAGGATCTATTGTCCTAATCCAGCCTCACAATCAAAAGCTCTGTTACAAATTTTAAGGGAACCAACCCTAAGGAGACACCAATCCCCTAATTTAGAAGCACCTACCCCAAGGAAGCATTAACTCCCTACACTAAGCACCAACTTAGATATCTGATGGAACCTACCAATTAGATTTACAATGCCAGTATTACAATATGTTCCTAAGAACTCGGTTCAATGCTGCAACTAGATTTACAACTCAATCACTCTGTTGTAGCCTCTACAACACACATAATCTTCTCTATACCACACTAATCTATTCTTCACCTTATCTCATTAGTGCATTCTCTATCTACCTCAAGGAAACACCATACACACTTTGTAGCTCTTCCTTCTTTTCATTTTAGTGCATTCTCTGTCCACCTCAAGAGTTCAAAATTCTCTTCTACAACCAACACTTTCTCTACATCCACATAACTCTATTCTCTCACAAAACCAATTTTTTAATCTTCTATTTTGTATCTCTTGCATTGGAATCCTATGACTACCTTGAGATCCTCTCACACATACAAATATTTTAGCAGGGCTTTTGTGATATCTTCTCCAACATCATTTTTCAGCATCGAGAAACTAAAAAATTCAATACTTTGTATAGGTTCAATGAATTTTCTAAGTATAGTAACCTACAGAACCTTAGTAATTTGATATGCATTAAATGAATTCTTTTGTTTATTCGATCTGATTTTGATCTTAATCTCTATCGTTGTCTATGCCACCATTATCCCAATCAAATATTCATTCAAGTTGGTTGCTAGTGTAGTTAGACCAATTAATTTCGAGCACAAAATCAGTTTCAGGTCAAAACCCTTATTAATACTATCATAGTCGTTACCCATATCTGTTTTGAATTCAAGCCATTGATCCCAGTTCTTTGCGCCACAATCCTATGATCTATGTTTTATCGCTTATCTTCAAATTATGGCGGTCAAAAAAATGGTTCCATAAATCTCTACCATTGATCTCCTTCATACACTGCTTTCCTTATGTAGGCTCTAACACAACATGTGTCACAAGCCCATTGTCCTACGAGATGAAGACATGAGCCCACTAAATCATAGTGGGCAGGTAGGCTAGCACCAACTGTCACCCTTGTCAACATCGTTCAACTCACAACAATGATGTGAGTTGACACATTGCTCAATTTATTTGTGCCACTTGTCCATCCACCATCTCCTTCTTCTATCATTTTGCATTTAAATGGTCCCGCCATCTTTACCATTCGATTAACATTGTTTAATTTTCACCATTGCCTGCTAGCCTGCAGGGTTGAACGGGGACCCACCATGAATGTAGTGTGCTAGCGGGGTAGCCATCAAATCTTTAGGACTCGATCACTACCGTCGATTACAATGAAGACAAATATTATGTGCTAGACTTAGGAAGTGTTAAGGTTGCAAAATATTTGTCGAGCTAGTAAACACTAGGAATGAGGGCCGATTCCTTAGATGAATCCAAAGGTTTAAGTTGTCATTTAAACAACCTGCAACGGTCGATAGGCAATCACTAAAAAAATAGAAATCTTTTTCACAATGCCATGACTGTAACCCTAGGGTTTATTTTTCAAACCCTAATTCCATCTGAGAATAATCATAAATCAATTCTAAGCAAATTTGACACCCTCTAAACATGCAAACTATACCAATCAACTCCCATTGAAAAACCCATGTCAAATCTACAGTCGGATTCCTCCACAAACCTCTGAAAGTGACTTGTGCAATAGCATGAAAAAATTTTAAGCAACTTTTCAACATTTTTAGATTCATGCTCTTGATTCACCATTCTACATCACACCTTTCAGACTTAGATCCACTACTTCTGTGATCTCTCCCTTGACATCGATGTCACCTTTTGACATCAATGACAACCAAATTATCAATAATCTCCCCCTTTGTCATTGATGGAAAAAATAAATGCTCAACCTAAATGCTCAACCAGATAGAACCAAATGAAACTAATACCAATTATAGATGTTGCAATTCATTCTCTGTACCAATTTCTCTGCACCACTTAAATCAAACAACTTCTTCTTTACCATTTCCACTTTCCCCCCCTTTGCTCAAACATTGTAGCATTTGCATAAATTCTCTTCCTTTGACATCAACAGAAAAGGTTTTGTTTGTAGCTTTCTCCCCCTTTAGATATGCCCCCCCCTTTGAAAAACAACTCAAACAAAAACAAGGGATTTTAAGAACATATGAAAACATCAAGTCATTAGAAATTTATAATACCCTATTTACCTGACTTGATCTTTCCTTATATTTCTAGAGAAAAATAAGATACCCATGAATCTCCCCTTAGACCCATGCCCTATCACTAAGATTTAGTGGTATGGTGTGGGAGAAATGACTCCCAAATTTTGCCTCAAATATTCAAAATTTTCCTTTGGAAGAGGCTTGGTAAAAATGTCAGCCACTTATTCTTTTTTGGGAACATATTCCATGTTGACTTCCTTGTCTGTAACTTTTTCTTTGATGAAGTGATACTTTATGGATATATTCTTTGTTCTAGAGTGCATCACTGGGTTCTTTGAGATGTTTATGGCACTTGAATTTTCACAAAGAATAGAGTTAGGTTCACTAAAATCAACCTTGATGTCCTTGAGAGTTTGCTTCATCCATAGGACTTGAGTACAACACGTTGTTGTTGCTACATACTTTGCTTCTGCGGTGGATAGAGTGACTGATTCTTTCTTTTTTCTCATCCAAGAAACCAACTTGTTTCCCAAAAAAAATCTCCTCCACTTGTGCTTTTCCTATCATCTGCACATCAGCCTAGTCAACATTTGTATACACTATCAAAGAGAAATATTTTCTCTTGGGATACCACAAACCATAGTCAATAGTGCTCTTGATATATATGAAAATTCATTTTACTATGTTGACATGAAACTCTTTTGGTGCAGCCTGAAACCTGGATACCATACACACTGCTTGGATTATATTTGGCCTTGAAGAAATTAAATACAACAAGCTTCCATTCATTGACCTATACACAATCTGATTTGTAACTGGTGATTCATTTGATTTCTCAACTTACAACCAGTTATCATGGGAGTACTAACTGGCCTACTATCCTCCATACCAAACTTCTTAAGAATTTCCTTATCTTATTTAGTTTGAGATATAAATATCTCATTATCAGTTTACACTATTTGTAAACCAAGGAAAAATGACAACTCCCCTAACATTGACATCTCAAATTCTTCTTGCATATATGTAGCAAATACTTTACACATTTTATCATTGCTACTACCAAATATGATGTTGTCTACATATACAACAACAATCATGTGCTCACTTTCTAATTTAAGATACAAATTATTGTCTACACATCCCTTTTTGAATCCTTGTTACTAAAGATATTGGTCTAATATGGAATACCATGCTCTGGGTTCTTGCTTTAGACCATACAATTCCTTTCTTAATCTGCACACGTACTCATCATCTTCTAACAATTCAAACCCTTCTAGTTGTTCTATATAGACTTCATCTTCAAGGTTTCCATTTAGAAATGCAGATTTAACATCCATTTGATATACTTTAAATCCTTTAAATACTAAAAAATGCAAGAAATATTCTAATTGCTTCTAATCTTGCCATGGGTGCAAATGTTTCTTCAAAGTCAATGCCTTCAACTTGTGCATATCCCTTTCATATCAACATTGCTTTATTCCTCACTACAACTCCATCTTCATTGAGCTTATTTCTAAACACCCATTTTGTGCCAATAATATTCTTGTTTGGGGGTCTAAGAACCAATTCCCATGTCTTTTTTTTTCTCAATTTGGTTTAGCTCTTCATACCTGGATTTTATCTAGCTCTCATCCTTGCTTGCTTCAGAGAAGATTTTTGGCTCAATTTGAGACATAAGAGAAAAATTTACTTGCTCCTTATTCCTTGCAGGTCTTCACCTGGTCTGAACTCCTTCATTTTTGTCCCTAATTATTTGATATGTTGGGTGATCCTTCTACACATACTTTGGAAGTTCCTTCTCAACTTTTTCTTCATTATTTATAGCATTGTCTTGATAATATGAATCATCCTCAAACTCATTCTTATTAGATTTGATGTGCTTTATATTCTCATCAATCTTAACAATGATACTTTCCATAATCTTGTTCAACCTCTTGTTATAACATTTGTAGGATTTTATTTGGGTGGAATATCCTTAAACTATTCCTTCATCACTTCTTGATTCAAAACTTCCTAAGTTTTCAACTTCCCTCTTAATGTAGCATTTTCTGGAAAACACTTTGAAATACTTAACAAAAGTTGGCCTACTGTACCACAATTCATAAGGAGTACTATCACTATGTGCTCTTATTTTAACTATATTCAAAATATAAACTACGGTATGAACTACCTCTCTCCAAAATGTATCTACTAACTTGGCTTCATTCAACATTTTTCTAGCTGCGTCCTTAACCAATCTATTCTTTCTCTCCACAAATCCATATTTTTGTGGTGTTCTTGGTGCAAAGTATTGTCTATTAACTCCATGTGCTTCACAATGCTCAAAAAATCACTTGATGTGAATTCTCCTCTTTTGTTAAATCTCAAGCATTTAATTCTTCTTCCTGTCTCTTTTTCCACTATTTTTTTGAATATTCTAAATATTTCAAATGCTTGCGACTTGTATTTCAGAAAGATTACCCATATCATTCTTGTATAGTCATCTATTAGAAACATGAAGTATCTTTCTCATTTCAGTCCCCTTGTCCTTGCAGATCCACATAAGTCAGTATGAACCAGTTGTAAAGGCTTAGTAGTTGAATATTCCTTAGTTGGAAAACTAGCCTTAGTTTGTTTTCCCTACTAACATTCTTTGCATATAATATTTGCAGGCTTAGTTATTTTAGGCATGTGTCTTACTAGGCCTCTTGAACTTACCTTTACCAAATTATCAAAGTTTACATGCCCTAATCGTCTATGCCACAAACAAATCTCATCTGCTTGATCAATCAAATGACACTAACCTTTTACCTCACTCAAATTGTAAAGTTTGATGTCAATTCTCAATCCTTGTGCAATAGTTTTTCCATTCTTCCTTATCTTGTACCCTTATAAATCAAATATGACCTTATAGTCATTGTGACACATTTGACTTACACTCAGTAGGTTGTTCTTTAATCCTTTCACATATACGGAATCTTTAGTGAGGTTTTTACCATCTAATCTTAAGATGCCTTTACCATAGATTTTAACTATAGTATTGTCACCCAAACTCACAAATCCTCCTTTACATTTCTTGAGTTTGATGAACTTAATTTTTTCTCCTATCATGTGCTTGGACTATCCACTATCTATTACCCAAAAAAATTGTTTCTTTGTGTGCAGTGTTGTTTGGGCAATCATAAATTGTGTGGAACTCTCGACTTTTTCTTTTCACACCTTCTTAGGCTTCGTTTCTGTCTTCACCTCCTTTTCTTTAATATATTATGATTCTTTGTTTATTCTAGGGGTTGGATCTCTCTTTTTCTTATCCTTTTCATTTGGTCTTACAAACTTTGTTCTACATTCTCTAGCCCTATGACCAAACTGATTACATGTATAACAATATCAATAAAAGTATTAAGAATACCTGGTCATAGCATTTCCATGTGCCAGATAATATGGTCTTCTTTGCATTGGCTTCCTCGTGTCTCTCACCCTTGTGAAACCATCAACATCAGTCCTCCTTATGTTCTATCTTTTCCTTTGGTGATTAAGAATTGATTGGTTATCCTTCTTATCTATAATAGGCTTCTTTTCTTCATTAGGTTTCTCTACCTCTGTAGGTTTCCCATTGGATACACTCCCTTTGCAATCTCTTTCATCATCGACATCAAACTTTTCTCTTGCTCTAAATCTTTTCTAAATTTTTTCAAAAGTGTCCATGAAGGAATTATGACCTTTCTCTAGCCCTAATCCATATTTTTCTTTGTTTGAGGGATTCAGTGTGCTCAATAGCTCATCTAAAAATTTTGAGCTACCTTTCAATTTGAGTCCTTTCTCTATTTTCTCTCTTGCTTTTTCTAAATATTTTCTTACAGCAACAATTTCTTCCTCAAGCTTCATACATCTGTCAACCTTAGATTGTAGCTTGACTTTAGTCACATCTTTTGCTCTCTTGGTTTTCTCTAGTTGTAACTTCAAATCTACCACATTTTGGGTAGATTCTTCAAGATCCTTGCTTAGCTTGTCTAACTCTTTTTGTGCAAGTTTCTTTTGCTACTTGTTCTCCTTTTTCAATTTCTCAATCTCATCTATGAGACCATCTATCTCTTATAGAGAAAGATGAGTTCCCCTTCTAGTTCAACCTCTCCTTCCTCTTCACCTTCTTCATGAAGGTATTCAACCTTTCCATTATTTTTCTCCCCAGACTCTTTTTCCATGAAGATATATTTGTTTTCTCTCACAACAAAAGAACAACCTTGTTCATCATCTAAGCTATTATATTCATCTGATACATCACTATCCTCTTGGATGCATAGAATTTTCTTCTTTTTCTGAAAGCTCTTTCTCTTAAGGTAGTAGGGTTTCTTCATTTTATCATCGTCTTATTTGGAGTTACCTTTCTTTTTGTAGGGACATTTATCAAAAAAATGACCTACTTTACCATAGTCAAAGCACTTGAAGGGTAACTTACCTTTGTACTTGTTGGTGCCTCTTCTTATCCTTCTGATAAATTTTTCTTCTTCTTCATTAGTCTTATCATGCCCGAATATGGTGGTTTCAACCTTATCTTTCTTTAGAGCTCCATCCTTCTCCTTATTGGAAGCCTTGAATGCGGCTTCCCTTTTGGATGGCTCTACATCTCCCATTATCATCTCATAGGAAGTGAATATGCCATGAAAATCATCAAGAGTAAGTTTATCTACTTCTCTTCCTTCCTCTATTGCAGAGATCTTGGGATCATATTTGTTTGTCATAGACCTTAGAAATTTTTGAACCATGACAATTTCTTTTACTTCTTCTGCATATATCCTCTAATAGAGTTTACTATATCTTCAACTCTTAGAAGATAATTTTTAATCTTCTCCTCTTCTATCATCTTTAGGCCTTCAAATATAGCTCTCAAAAATTGAAGCTTTGCTAACTTTACCTTGTCATCTCCTTCACAGATGTTTTTCAACTTATCCCAAACATCACAGGCAGTATTTAAATGTATAACCTTGCCAAGTATAGATTTGGACAAACTACAGATAGTGACATGTCTATCCCTTTCATTTTTCTCATAATCCTTCTTTCTAGCAGCATCAGTGGGAGGAGTAGTAGGAGGGATGTAGTTATTCTTGAAAGACATCCAAACATCAAAATCCAAGAGATCACAAATATGTCACCATCAATATGCTCCGAAAAGCATAATCTATTCCATCAAACTGAGGTGCCTTTATTGTGGAAGAACCTTCCTGCTTGTTCATTGTATTCACTTTACTAGAATCTACTCGAGCTTATTAAGCTTCTCCTAGGGAGCCTAAGGATCTGATACCAATTATCAGAACACAACAATCTACTGAGAGGGGGGTGAATCAATAGATATTAAAATTACAACCCTTAATACTTTAGTGAAAATAGACTCCTTAAGCACTTAGTGTGCAAATTAAAACATGAGATACATAAATAAACAAGCACACACACAAAATATCACATAACACAAGATGTGCATGGAAAACCCAAGATAGGAAAACCAAGGTGAGAAATGTTGATAGGAGCTACTATCCTAATCCAGCCTCACAATCAAAATCTCTTTTACAAATTTTAAGGCACCAAACCTAAGGAGACCAATCCCATAATTTAGAATCACCTACCCCAAGGAAGAACCAACTCCCTACACTGAGCACCAACTTAGATATCTAATGGCACTTACCAATCAGATTTACAATGCCAATATTACAATCTATCCCTAAGAACTTAGTTCAATGTTGCAACTAGATTTGTAACTCCTCAATCAATCTATTATAGCCTCTATAACACACATACTCTTCTCTGTACCAAACTTCTCTATTCTACACCTTATCTCATTAGTGTATTCTCTGTCTGCCTCAAGGGACCACCATACACACTTTCATGCCTTCCTTCTTTTCTTTTTAGTGCATTTTATGTCTACCTTAAGAGCTCAAAATTCTCTTCTACACTAGGAATTTATCTACATCCACATAACTCTATTATCTCACACTTAGCCATTTTTTTGATCTTCTATTTTGTATCTCTTACATTGGCATCCCGTGACTACCTTGATATTCTCACACGTACAAATATTTTGGCAGGGTTTTTGTGATATCTTCTCCAACACCTTTTTTTAGCATCCAACAACTCACACACTCAATACTCTATACAGGTTCAATGAATTTTCTAAGTATAGTAGCCTAAAAAATCCTAGTAATCTGATATGCATTAAATGCATTCTTCTATTTATTCGATTTGATTTTGATCTCAATCTTTGTCGCTGATTGTGCCACCATTATCCCAATCAAATCCTCATTCATGTTGGTAGCTGGTGTAGCTGGACCAATTAATTTCGAGCACAGAGTTGGCTTTAGGTCGAAACCCTTATTCATAATGTCATAGCCATTAACCATCTTCATTTTGAATTCAAGCCATTGATCCCAGTTCTTCATGCCATAATCCTATCATCTATGTTTTATTGCTTATCTTCAAATTTTGACCATCAAATAAGTGGCTCCATAAATATTTGCCATCGATCTCCTTCATACACTGCTTTCCCTATGTAGGGTCCACCACAACACGTGTCACAAGCCCACTGTCTTGTGAGCTAAAGACACGGGCCCACTAAATCATAGCAGACAATTAGGATAACACCAATTATCACCCTTGTTAGTGTCATTCAACTCACAATAGCGATGTGAGTCAACACATCATTCAATCACTTTATGCCACCTGTCCATCTGTCATCTCCTTCTTCTGACATTTTGCATATAAATGGTCCCACCATCTTTATCGTTCAATCAACATTGTTTAATTTCCATTGTTTCCCGTTCGCCCGTGGGGTTGAAAAGGGACCCACCACAAATGTAGTGGGTTGGCAGGGTAGCTGTCAGATCTTCAAAACTCAATCACTTCCATTGATTATATCGAAGAAAAATATTATGAGCTGGACTTAGGAAGTGTTAAGGTTGCAAAATATTTGTTGGGTCAGTAAATAATAGGAAGGAGGGTCAATTCCATAGATGAATCCAAAAGATTAAGTTATCATTTAAACAACCTACAATGGTCGATAGGTAGTCGCCGACGAAATATAAATCCTATTCACAATGCCATGACTGCAACCCTAGGGTTTATCTGTCAAACCTTAATTCTATCTGAGAGCAATCATAATTAAATTTTGAGGAAATTTGACACCCTTTGAACATGTAGACCATAAAAATCAAATCCTCTTGAAAACCCATGCCGAATCTGCAGTCAGATTCCTCCGCAAACCTCCAAAAGTGACTTGTACAATAACATGACAACATTTTAAGAAGCTTTGAAATATTTATAGATTCATGCTCTTGATTCACCATTCTACATCACACCTTCTAGACTTAGATCCACTACTTTTGTGATTTATCCCTTGACATCAATGACACCTTTTGACATCAATGACAACTAAATTGCCAACAATAAGAGATATGAAAGGAATGATGAATGAACAATGCTATGTTGCAACTCACCAAACCCTTGAGTAAACCTTTGGAGGACTGAAATTTTGATATTGATCTTGAATGAAATGGCTTCAATGGACGTGGATCTTGATGCTTGAATATTGATTTGAATGCTTGAATTTGATATTTGAAACCTACATCATAATGTTAGCTCCAAAAACATGCATGATTCCGAAAGACTTTGACATGATGCTTGAGATCTTGAATGCTGCAATAAATCACTGATAAATCTTCTCTTGAATGCACTTGATCATAATATTTTCTCTTATGAAGTCTCATAAAAATGATAGGATTGATTTGATAAAATAACCTTGTATTTATAGGCATGTATCCTTAATTTCCTGAAAAATTAAACATTACAAGCTGACATTGAAATTTGAATTTGGGGACAATAAAATACCACCAAAAAAATATTTTAGATTTAGGTTCAAAGGCCTAGGGAGAACCCATTCACCCTTGGGAAAATGGGTCCCAGGTCCCTATTCCTGGAATACACATTGCTCAAGGTAAAGTATTATGTGTTGGCATTAATTGTTGTCGGGTTTCCCCTTCATAAAATGTAATCCATTAGGCTTGTAGATGGAAAATAGGGATTATTAAGGCATAATTAAGTCCAATTTAATTGAGGGTACCCAAAAAAGTTTGAAAATGTAAAGGAGTACATTTTTCTACACTACGATATGAATGCAATGTTTTTGATAAAAGGGTAAAATGGGTTTTATAGGTACTCGAAACCACAAAGTTTACAAAATAGCAAAAAGAACACCATAGTTCCACCAAAAAAAATAGCTACCCGAGAAAAAACCAGCAGCAACCAAACTAAAAGGACCAGAAGGGTCAGGAAAGAAGGGACAACAGAGAAAGCACACAGGAAACCCCAGTCATTACTTTAGAGACCTAAGGACAGTCTCTATCTCCGCCTCCATATCCTGCATATCTTTGAACCCATTTTTAAATGTTTGAACCATTTTCAGAGTAAGGGGGGTCTTGCACTTCAAATTGGCACGGGTTCTTCTGGAAATGCCAGCTTCTGTGTCTTGGCTTTTATCTTCAGTATCTTCCAAATCAACCACCAGAGATCCCTGCTGGGTTTTGTCAAGTTTTTTAGTCATCGCATTAATAATTATAGCATTATGTCTTGCTATATGGTTATTTTGTTTAGCGACAGTTCTGATGGTATTCCTTAAGCTCTCAGCTTTAGTGCCAATGTTCTTGTAACTATGAGCCACTTCTTTCTTATCCATCTCAGCAATCTTAGCACCCATTTCATCGATCTTACTTTGTAGGGCCCAGTTTTTAATTTTTAGCTCATTAATTTCAGAGAAGGTCCAATCCAAGAGTTTGGAATAGGATTCAGAATTGGTTTTTGCAAGGTTGAGATAATCAAGAGAGGGCTCTTTTCCAGTTTTAACAAGGGAATTATCTACAAAGTGTTTGTCCGGCACAGGGTCAACACGACGCTCAAAAATGTTGGTATCAGATTGCTCTGACTCAGAGGATTCTTCGGAGTATGAAACAAGGCTTTTAGCCCAGGTTATCTTGCCAACAGAGCTGATCTTAGGAGGAGGGCAGTCAGGCTCAGGCTCAACATGGGTTTTACCCGATTCCCTGGAAGGGCCAGCATGCAAACTAGGGGCTTTTCTAACTAGGCTATGGTTAGGCAAATACTCCGAGCCACTGGGCTCCGTATCATCACTCTCAGAATCTGGGTTGGTTTCCAAAATAGCAGGAGCAAGCACATGAAGATGTTCAACAATCAGCCTAATTAACCTAGTATGAAGAATGGGGAATATTTTAGGGTTTTTCTTGTTGTCCTCCAAGCTTTTCTTCAAAGAGCAGAAAAGATAATAGGGGATAGAGACCCTTACCTTGTGTCGGAAATGGTTGAGAAGAGCAAAATGGTAGCCATAGACTTTAGTGTATCACCCGTCCATCATTATGTACTCCATAATGACCTGAAGAACCTTTCTCCATATAGTTTTTATAGAGTCAACATCGAAGTAACTATTAGCAATTTTGACCAAGCTTTGCTTTTCCTTGTCCTTTTTGGGAAATCTAATAACAACTTCATCAGAAAAAGCCCTGTCCCTAAAAAACTTCTTCCCATTAGTGGGTAATCCTGTAATATTAGCAATAAGATTTTCATTGAGCTCCACATTCCTGCCAAATAGGGTCAAATTACCATCATGCCAATTTTTGGCGAAGAGATCTGTAGCCTCCTAGTTAGAGCCATGAAGTTTCTCTAGGAAAGGAATTAACCCTCCACTTTTAATCTTGTTCCAAACCTTGGCATTTTTCATGTGAGTTTCATAGCTATCCAGCTCAATTCGCTTTCTGTCTCCTCCCATATCGACCGACACAGTGAGGTAGGTCCAAACATAAGCCTTTCTAAAATTGGCCCCGCCAAATCTTAGAACCCACAAAGTGTGCAGAGTAATCTTGCAAATTACTCCACTGGGCTCGGTCCCATGCAATCTAATGATTGTGATGTGATAGATCCAACTTGTCCTCATTAAAGGGATAACACATTGCCTTACCATGTGATTTATCATAATTTAATAGGGCACAGACATTAAAATTTAGATCGCTATTATTTAGCCAAGTACACACTTCTTTACTCTTAACTCCTTCATTAGCAAAAAAGTCTGCAACAACATTGGCTTCTCTATAGGCGTGTGATATTTTAACTTTTTCAAACTTAGCCAAATTCAATTTGGCTTCATCATCCACGAGGGAGGAGACTTTCCACGGAGGCAGTCAATTATGTTTTTGGAGTCTCCTTCAAGCCATAAATTTTTAATGTTAAGACTTTGGGCTAGATTTATGATGCGGTAAGTGCCAACTGCCTCTACTAGGTGATTAGTTTGAGAGCCAAGAGGTGAGGTAACCGCACCAATGAAGTTTCCATTGGAATCCCTTATAACTCCTCCATAGCCCGCCGCCCCCGAATTGCCTTTAGCCGCACCATCAAAGTTAGCTTTGATCCACCCGTTAGGTGGAAAAGTCCAGCAAACTCCCTCTCTGTCCTTTTTGGCCTTCAAAATAGAACTAGACAAATTAGGATTTATGTCCATTCCTTAGCAACAAATAGATCATAGTTCGAAAAATACTCCATATTCATGGTCTTCCTATCCTTCTGGGCCACGACATTGAAGTTTTCCTTCAAGGATCTGACAATTTTATCGAAGACATAATCCATAGAGGCTTCTTTGCCCCTAAAATTTTTGTTGTTGCATTCTTTCCAAAGGCCCCAAGCAATATGAGGGAAGGATAAATCCCAAAAAGACCTAAGTAAAGGATTCCTTATCAGGGATTTCCACTAAGAGAAGAAATCTTCAATGGACAATGGGAAAACCCAAGGAAGGTTCCATAACCTGATAAAATTTTCCCAAAGAGAAGCAGCAAAAGAGCAATGAAGGAATAAATGACTCACAGATTCAACATCCATCTTACAAAGATAGCATCTATTATGGATTTGAAATCCACGTTTACACAAGTTGTCAATCGTAAGCAACTTATTTTGGAGCAAGATCCAAAAGAAGATATTAATTTTAGGAATCAAATGTTTGCACCAAGCTTTAGACCAAAAGGGAGGATGATCTAGAGAAGAAGTGATCTTAGCAAAAGCAAAAGACACAGAAAAATTACCAGAGGGATCATCAATCCAGACCATGTGGTCCTCCAGCTGCTCAGAACTAAGTCTAACAGCCAGCAGCATAGTCTGGATGGGGACCAAAGCCTGACTGACTCTGCCCAAGTCCACCCAATTACCATTCACTCTGTAATCTTTAACATAAGTTTCAAACCTAGCCTTGCAATTCTCAGCCCAATCTCTGAAGGAATTGATTTTTATCAAGGGTTCCTTAAAAAGCCATCTATCTTCCCAAAATCTGGTACAATTACCATTTCTCACTTGCCAACCAATGCCTTCCTCCACAATCTTTTTTCCAATAATTAAATTGTTCCAGCATATAGATCCTCTTGGAAGAAGGTGGGGGTCCTTCTTGATAATGGAAGAGTAGTTGTTTTCTAAATATTTGCTAGCCAGAATATCAATCCACTCCCCAGAGGAAGAGAAGATTCTCCAGATTTGCTTAGCCAAGAGGATTTTATTAACAGTTTTGATTCTTCTTAACCCAAGTCCGCCGTTCTTTTTAGGTCTACAAACCAGATTCCAGTCAATTAAGGGAACTCTTTTATTTTCCTCAACACCCAACCAAAGAAATCTTTTTTGAATTTTTTCAATTGTATCAGCAAATGTAGCTGGAATCTTAAAGAGGCTCAGGGCGTAGATAGGAAGATTCTGGAGAGAGGCTTTGAGGAGCTGAAGCTTACTAGCTTGACTAAGCAGAGCACCTTTCCAACCCGCAAGCTTCTTACTGAATATATCCACCAATGATATCTAGAAAGAATCGGGAGGTTTCAAACTTAAAGGAAGACCCAGGCAGGTGGCAAGAAGGGAATCCACCTTACAATCCAGAATTCTGGCAATTTTGGTCTATCGATGAGCTGGAGTATTGATGTAATGTTATTAGCTAACTATTGTTGTGATGCACTAAGTTGGATGCAAGAACAGATTCAAACCTCCGAAAGAGAGGGGGAGTATCAATTAAGAGAAGAACTTGGTCTGGTAACCCTTAATGAGCCTAATTGAGCATACACACACTCACGTCCTAGTTTGGTCAAGATGAGTCAAGATAAGTTCAGGAAGTGGTAAGTAAAATTCAGTCATGGTTTGGGAATGTTTTGTATTGGTTTGTAGTTAGTCTTTGAATGTTCTTGATTGGGGATATGTGGTTGAGTCTTTGCGATAAGTATGTTATTTTTCATGTATTCATGTTTATATATTAATCAATAGGTATATACATAGAATGTATACATGTATATCTATATATGTCTCTGATAACTCATATGTGTGAATATATATGTGTATGTGTATACGTAGGTAGACGTACTCACATATATTCATGTATGGATATATCATATGCATGTGAGTATCGATTGGACATACAAGACATATACATATTTATTATACACATTTTGTATATATACACCAATCGATGAATATGTAAATATATATGTTTAAGTATGGATATTAAAATAATGATATATATATATATATATATGATAATGTTAATGTAAATTTATATGCATACATATTAATATATGTATATAAATATATATATATATTATTTAAATACATGTTATATATGTACATTTGATTGGTAGATTATACATTAAATAAATCATATGAAAATAAATAAATAAATATATATATTAATATATATACATTATAAGAATTATAATATATATAATATATTGTGATGAGTATTCAAAAGTGTTTTGAAATAAAATAAAGTGCATATATAAAGTGTTGCCATGTAAAATTAAATGGCTAAACTCATTACTACGCATATATGACACTTGGGAGAATAAGACTTATTGCATTTATCAATGCATAAAATAATATGAATTGAATCATATACAAGAGTTAGTGATATTCATACGTTGTTGACTTTGTCAAACCTGCGCATGAATAAATGGCACATAAATATGAATTGTTGGTGCCATATTTTGGGAAGTATGGAACAAAAATAAGTCTTTTTGTTGCGCCATAATACAACACATAACCTTTTGAGAGCATGAGACTTGGTCTTTTGCACTAGTTGGCTGAGGTAGCTTACTTATATTGTAATAGGAAAACCTGTAGGTTGCATTTCTGAGTTTAAATCATTGTTGTCATCAAGATAAGAGCAATTCATCTTTAACAGAGAAGTTGGACTGTATATGTGTTTGCAAACTAGTGTTTTAAGCAGTCACATCTCTCTTCTTGAGCCTAGTCGATGCATTTGGCATAGGAAGGTGGCAGATTTAGTATCTTATTTGTAGCATTAAGATGGTCAAATTTTACTATAAATAGAGGCATCCTCTCTACCTTTGGTTACACTTTTCCATTCTGATTTCTTCATTCATTGTTCTGCTGTAGTTTTCTATGCAAGCATATTTTTTGAGAGCTTTTGTGAGAAGGAGATTTGTTTGTGAATTTGCAATTGTTGAGAGGTTTTGGTGAGAGGCTAGAGTCTAGTGATAGGTTGAGTTTAGAAGGCATAGAAACTGAGATTGTGGAGATTGAGATTGGAAAGTAGTAATATCAATGGGGCTATAATTCTAGGCATGTTGATTTCTATTACTCTATTTTTTTGAGTTAAATGTTATTTGTTTGAGAATGCCTTTGTTTGGGAAAGGATGATTTTAATGCATGTTATTTTGTTTTATGAACTTAGTTTATTTATTAATTTGCATAAGCTTGCATGATTCTTGAAAGAGTCTAGTTTTGATGAGATCCCTTTAATGATATATATATATATATATACTACATATATTGGATTTTGAGTGGTTATGTTGTGATTAGGAACTATACTTAGTTAAGATTATATGAATGTTGTATAAGTTGTGAAGTATGAGACATGATGTTGCTTTGAAGTGCTTTAGTGTGAATGTTAGTTTGAACATGGATGGTTAGCTTGGTTATTCTCGGGGTTAGGATAATCCATGGGAAAGGGTGTAACCTAGTTAGTCAATATGTCATGTCAACACATTTTTAAATGGAATGTATGCTATGTGTGTTAGAGTATGAATGGTCAAATACAAATCAAGATAAGGGTGGGTGAACATATGACCTACACTCAAAGTACTAGGTCTTGAATTCTTTGGCCAAAGTAGTGTAAGTAGCCACTGTTTACACTATCAGTTCACTATGATCTAGGGATGTAAACTAGGTAGGGAATTTCATACATGTAGGTTGTAGCCAGTGTATGGTAGCTCTATATTTGTATGAAACAACACCATGCTCGGGAAGGCTAGTATTATTAGGTTACTAAACCAATCTCTTTGTCAAAGGGTAGGGCCATCTTACTAGTTAGGTAGATGTGTGGGGGACCACAGTAAGTCTATTATTGGTGGAAAAATTCTTGAGTGATACTCTCCCTCATACAGTTGGCAACCAAGATTTGAGAATGTATGTTGGAAAGGACTTTTGGACCATTTATATCTTTGTTTCATTAAGCGTATGTCACCTATGCATGTAAACATGTATCTCTATTCTTATTGAGAAATTGTAAATAAAAAATGTTATCATGAAATTATGTAATATGGATTCATTACTTGAAATTTAGTAATGTTTCTTTGTAATGCAATGGGAAAGTTTGAAATGAGATCATATCAAATGTGTATCTTGTTATTCAATTATAAAAGAAAAAATTTATTGCCTAAATGTTAGTGTCATAAACTGTTCACATGTGGGTAAAACATAGTAAAATTGATGGGTAGAATGGGCATGTTACACATGGTATCCGAACTACCAGGTTCAACTCCGAACCTATGTGCTTGCTATGATTTCATCCAAGATTATATGATTCTAATTTTTTTAATTCTTGTTCTAGGATGGTGCATCTCAAAATGATTGCAAGGAAGTCAGTAATAGGTAATGAGCACTACATGAAGGAAAAAAAAGAAAGGGAAGCCATTGTTCTAACCATAGAGGGGACTAATTATGACAATTCCTTTTGGATGACTGACACTGAGAATTTTAATCATGCCTTATCTTGTGTTAGTCAAGAGATAAGCAGATGTATGAGGCTACTAACTTTGTACCTCCTTTCTCTCTAGTAAGGTCAAATTCTTTGCTACTTTCCAAGGATATGCCCTTAGAATGCAGTGTTAGTCTTGCCATGATCTTTAGGGACCCTCATGTTCTTCCAATGTAAAAATTTATTGTAATAGCCTCTAGTGGCGAATTAGAGGGATATATCCCCCAAAATTATGTATCTGAGGATAGGTCTGAAGGCTATTTCCCTTTTGACGTTGAATGTGAATACAAATATGAAGGGTATACCCCACTTAGTTATATATCAGAGAGTGAATCCGAGGGATACTCTCCCCTAGAGTATTTGAATATTCATTCCATGTAAATTCAAGGACATTGAAATCCTATTGATCTAAATAAAAATCATGTTTTGGAAAAAATGTGTATAAGATCTTAGGATCTAATTAAAAATGAAACCTCCAGGTATAAATTTTCTTGTAAAAAATGGTTAGAACTAGAACCAACCTTGAGGAAAGCTAAGAAGTAGGAAAAGGTGCAGAAAATGTTGAGGCTAAATTGGATCATATTTTAGCTATGAAGGATGAGGCAAGAGAAAGAATTGCGAACCTTGAGCATGGGGAAAAGAAAAGGAGGAGCAAGAAGTTCCTAATGATGAAGAAGGGGAAAATTCCCATGATCATACTCAATCAAGTAAACATGAGGATGATGAATCACAGTCTAGATCAAAGGGAGGCAAAAGGAAATGACCTGCAAGTGAGCCATCTCATGATATGAGGGAGTTCACCCCTTTGAAGTTTGAAGGCAACACCAGTGGGGATGCGACTGAGGCATGGATCACAGAGATGGAAAAGTATTTTGAAATCATGAATTACTTTGATATAACTAAATCCATTTGGGGAGATTTCTAGTTGGATGGAGAAGCATCCAACTAGTGGATGAATAAAAAGATGGAGCTTGGGATAAGTTCCTTAAATCTTACTTGGAGTGAGTGGGAACATTTTGAAAGTGGTTGCTACCTCAACTTTTTTATGATCAAGGTTTTTCTATAATCAAAAGCTTAAGAACAATGGTTGTGGTGATTACAACCTAAAATAATATTTTTTTGTGGGAGACTTCCATTTTCTCCTAGAACATATGACAAACCCCACCATATTGAGAAGGTGACCACGACAATCAAAATGGAACCCACCACCTTCACAAGATGGGGAGATCTTAATGCAAAAATCATAGACGAAGGTGACATCTCCAAATGGGTATATGAAGATGAACAAGAAGAAAATCCTCATCTAGTAGACACAAACATATATTTTTTCCAACTAATGAAAAGCATGGGTTACAGAAGAATAGGTGGAATTGGTCTAAATAAAAAAGTCATGTGTGAACCTATTATCCCTGAAAAAAGCATAAAGAATATTGGTCTAGGTTACACCTCGAGAAAAAAAGTAACCCCTCTTGTCAGGGATACTTGAGGGAGATGAAGCTTCCTCTTGGTTAAACACATCTAATTATGAAGACATAAAAAACTCTCCCTTTTGCATCACTGACCTATTTGAACATGCCTCCATTTACATGATTACCACAACATACTTTACACCCCCTACCAGGAAAATGAACAAAGACTTACCTACCCTCAACTCATCAACTAGGACCAACAAGGAGCACTAATTCTAGAATTTTTTTAAAATGATGAGGTTATCTCTGAACTCATGGGAATCCAGGACCACATACCTTTTAGAGACCACAAAGAAAGGTTCGACATTGAACTAGACACACAAGCATACTATGGTAATACTAGTAAATCCCTTAGTTACAAAATAGAAAAATTAAAAATTAAAACAAGATCTCCAAGTGAAAACCACAAGTGGCACCTTCTGATCACAAAATAGTAAAAACAATGGACGTATTTAAAGGTGAAAACCTCTGTGAGGTTCCTAAGGATGAGGGATTCAATTTTCCTAGTATTGCAATAGATAAATAAAGACCAACAGTACTTGTATAATAATATCAATCGATCAATGTGGTCACAATGGAGGCACCTCAAGTCACGTTCTACACATCTTCATTGGATGATGAGAAATAAAACAATCTCACAACTTTCCTCAGAGACAAAAATATTTTATTTTCTTGGTCATACACAGATATACCCAGTCTAGACACTTTATCAGTAGTGTATCACCTAATAGTACATACTAATGCAAAACCATTCAAGAAGAAGCTGAGAAAAATGCATCCCTAGATTGCATTATTGGTTAAGGTAGAGCTACAAATTTTTCTTGATGTGAGTTTCATAAGACCCATCGACTATCCAAAGTGGGTTTCAAACCTGGTACAGTATCAAAACCCATTGGGGGCATTAGGATATGTATGGACTTTAGAGATTTGAACAAGGAACATCTTAAGGATGGCTTTCCACTTCCTAACATCGATATCATTGTAGATTTGACACCTGGACATAAGGTGCTTTTTCTCATGGACAAATTATCTTGGTATAACCAAATTATGATAGCCAAAGAAGATCAACATAAGACAATGTTCACATGTCCATGGGGAACCTACTATTCGAATGTGATGCCACTTGGTCTCAAGAACACAAAATCCACTTACCAAAGAGCAATGATAGTGATCTTTCATGACATGTTTCACAAAATCCTAGAGGATTATGTGGACAACATCCTAGCAAAGTTAATTATAAGGAAGGGACATCTAGAATTCTTGGCTAAATTATTTGATAGGCTTGAAAAGTATCAAGTGAGATTGAACCCAAAGAAATGTGTCTTTGGAGTCACTTTCGATAAACTTTTACGGTACATTGTATCATGAAGGGTAATCGAAGTGGACCTTGCCAAAGTCAAGGATATCATGGAAATACAACCACATAAAACCCTCAAACAACTTCATAGCCTATAAGGAAAGCTTTAGTCTATTAGGAGGTTTATCACACAACTAGCAGACAAGTGTCACCCATTTACGCACCTTCTTTACAAAGGTGTGACTTTTAAATGGGATAATCATTGTGAACAAGACTTCTAGCAACTAAAATATTATCTAGCTACACCACCGGTATTGATGCCACCAATTGCAAAGAAACCAATGATAATATACATTTTAGCAACCTTAATAGCTCTAGGGGCTATCCTAGCACAACATGATGAAACAGGTAAAGAGAGGGCTATCTACTACATCAGTAGGACCTTGGTGGGATATAAACTCAACTATACATCCATTTAAAGAGATTTCTTAGTAGTAGTTTTCACTTCTCAAAAGCTAAGACACTATGCTCTCTCATCAAATCAAACTTATCTGCAAGGTTGATCCACTAAAATATTTATTATCAAAATCCACTTTAACAAGTCGCACATGGAAAAGTGGGTGATGATCCTTAGTGAATTTAATATAGATTATGTTGATCAGAAAACTATCAAAGGATAGGTCATTGTAGATTAGCTAGCAGAATCCCTGATCTATGTAGAAAATCCCTTAGTTTCAGAGTTTCCTAATGAAATAGTTGTTGTCAATAAGATTGCACTCAGATGCTAAGTTTAAATGCTCAATAATCTTGTGAAACATGGAAACATCTTTGAGCCTATGGGTATGCTCATAGCGAAGATGAATCTCCAGATTATGGGTTGGTTCCCTTTTGATTTTTCTAATGAAATGGTGATTTTGAAGGTAAAGGGATAAAAGGCTTTGAAATTTAAAAAAAAACTGAATCTTAAAGTATGGTGATGCACCTAAATGGAAATTATGAGCAACTTGATTCACAATTATTTTAAATAAAAATATGTTTTCACAACTCAAATTGGATAGTCTAATCACATAAGTGTTTCACAAAAAGGCCTGATAATCTATCCTTTATGAAGGAAAATAATTTTTTCACAACATAAAGGAGAAGATAAATCAATAGCACAACCTATGACCTTTGATTAAAATTTATTTTGTGTACATACATTCATGAATGAGACAAAAATTATAAGGTTTTGAGATTAAAACTCATTAAATTTCCATCCAAATCATTCAAAAGAGCTAAAACACTTGAAAGTGAGAAGGATTGTAATAAGAAATGGAAAGAACCTATGCAAGTAACAATGTAAGATAACTTGTAAAATGCTAATGTATATTAATAATTGTGAAAAACTGAGTTATAAAACTAATCTCTCTTTGCAAAATGCAAAGGAAAAGAAGCATGAACTAGGAAAAAAAGACTAAGTCTTTTCCCATATAAACAAAAGGTAACTCCAAGGTGCCAAGAGGTGGCACTTGGATTTAAGTGCAAGTAAAAATATCTCTCCAATATCTCATCCATGAGCAAATATGAAAACCCTTAAAAAGAGGGGTTAGAACTGATGTAAAATGAAATATCAAGTGGTCAAACTCAGTCCGCTTGATGTTTGACCCAAAAAGGATCCTAAAAAGACTCCACCAACTGAAAATGAGACTCAAAACCCCTGTTGAACTCCACATTTAAGTCTTCATGATTTGTGTACTTCAAAATCACTTTAGTTGTCTCTACCTCTTGATTTTACATGATTTTTAGGATAAAGACAACTAATTTAGGCAATCATTAAAGTAATTAAGTGATAATTACTTCAATGTATGCAATGATTATGCCTCCCTCATTATATTTTAATTGCATATATTAAGGTAATTTATAGACATTACCTTAATGATGTTTACATTTTTATCTAGATTCTAGAATTATGCAAAATTGAGGGGAATGAACCTAAGTTTGAATTTTGAAAATCATACAAGTTTTGCATAAGTTTGCAAGGTGGATCTTTTAAATAAAAATGAAAAAAAAAAACACCCTAAAAGGGTCAGCCAGTACATGCGTAAAAGAAAACCCTAAAAAAAAAGCACCTGTGACCTCCTACACTTTTCTTCATTTTATATTTTGCAAACTCATGCTCCGCTTGGGCGTTGTCATGCTAGGTTTTCACTTGAGATTTATTGGAGTTTTTATGGAGAATCTAGACTTTGACTACATTCAATATGGGGCTCAAAGATCTTCCTAACACTCTTGAACTCAGACTTCTCTGTTGGTAAGATACTTCTACTATTGAAACATGTAACCTCTTACATTCTCTGTGAAAGAAAAGGAAAATACATGCCTTTTTTTATGATTTGGATTGTTACAAAAGGAAGAAACCGCGACCTTTTTTGTATTTATGTGATGTACTACCTTTGGGTTTTCTTTTCTTTGTAGCCTCCTTTATTTTTTTATGGATGTATTCAGGGTTTTCAAATTATGTAGGCCACGACCATGAAAGATTTTATGGATTTCTTCCTTTGCACCAAAATAAGGCCTTGCTTTGTGGGTTATAGCATACTTTTTTGTAGATCGCTGGTTTCTTTCTTGTAAAGAAACTTGGTACAACACTTGTTGGAAAAATCCATGTCTTTCAATGCTCCATAATATCGAGGGTTTGATCATTTTCATGCAGGCCATGGTTTCTTATTTTAAATCAAGAGAAACCTTGCATTCTATTTCTTTTGGTTGCGGCTTTGATAAATGAAACCCCATGAAGGATTTGAGGGAAAAACCTCTTTCTATATTCTGTTGGGACAAAACTTGAGGGTCTTTGTCTTCTTGTTTTCTTTAGGATGAGACCCCTTTTACTTTGCTCTATGTGTAGAGATATTTCTTCATAGACCTTGCACTCCTTGTATTGCTCCTAGCATTTGTTGTACAGAGTTCTTCATTGTGATAAAAAATCTTGGCCTTTTTAGGTTTTTCCCCACTGCATCAAGAGTTTTCTCCTATTTTGTGTTTAAGCTTAGCAACTTCTCAAGAAGTTTAGGCATTCTTTTGGAAACTTAAAAAACACATAGTAACTCCTTTATAAATGGAATTTGAAAAAAGAAAACCTTTGATTATTTGATCAAAGCCTAGGCTACAACTGCCCTCTCTAGATAATATCAAAAACTGTATTGAGTCCTTGAAAATTTGAGAATAATTTGACAATCCTATTTGTTTCATTCATCGTCCTTCATGGAATTGCTTTGATGTCTAAGACTATCATTTATTTCTCTTTTTAGCATCCTGATCTCCAATCAATGAAATAATGATTTTCACTTATTTAATTTTCATGATTGTCCTTCATAAAATTGAAATGACTATTTCATCTTCATAATGCCTATAAATCCTTGGAATTCTTGTCTTAATATAATGTCTGGTTGTCATTATTATGCATTGTTCTTCATTTTGATTATGCTCTTGCTACTAGAGGTTATCATGTAACTTGATTATTTACCAATGTATTTTCTTGAGTTTTTGAAGACATATAGTGACTGTCATGCTTTACTGTCATAATACTTTTTTCTGCTTCTATACTTTATCTTTACAAGTATTAAGCATTGTCATTATAACTAGTTGCCTTTATCTTGGCATTCATTTGAAATTATCTTGTTTCTTGACTACCTCATGGTGGATGTGCTTCTCAATGCATATGATTGATTCTATTTTATTATTGATTGTCCTTTGGTGTGCTTTATCTCATGGTGAACTATTCTCAAGAATGTGGAAGTTGTCTCTTATGATGATGTTTAACTGGGTTTCTCAAATCTTTATATTCATTAATATTGATTCTCCATCTTATGTGTATTGTCTGTAGATTTCCATTGTAAAAAGCTTGTTGTTGTAGCTGAGGTTTATTTTTGGTCACTAACACTGTTATTAATAGTCTTCATGGTGTTGTTCCTTTTGATAGACTAAATGCATATATTATTCAATTTAGTTCTTGAGACAACAAATAAATGATATAAAATCATGATTTAAAAATAGTAACAACATAAAAACATGTATGTAACCATGATTTGCTTGGTGAAAAATAATGCACTTTTTCTCTATTTTTGTAGATTAATATGCATCTAAATGAGCTCATTGCTCATTTATGATTATTACTTCAAGGTGAAGGGATACCAAACTTTCATTACACTTCTTGATTTGACAGTCATGGATGGACAATGTGTTCTGTCACTTTATAAATTGTTCTTCAAACTGAAAATGCCTTCATTGAAACAACTGATTTGTCTATTGCTTATCTTATACTCCTCTCAAGACCTAAAGGGCAGCATGTTGGGCTCAACCCTTGTGGGAGACCATTTTTACTCCACATGTTGTGATGTCAAACAAGATGGACTATGAAATGAAAGTTGAACCTATACCTATACAATGAGTAAACTAGTTAGATAAAATAGTGAAGTTCAATGCTCTTCCTTATGATTTGACTTTCATTTGATGATCTGATTTGGCTGTTTTGCATTTATCTGATAATGGATTAATTAATTTAATGCATCATAGATGTAGGTTATATTTTTGTTGATGAAACATATAATGAGATTTCATGTCTTGAGCTCTAACCAAATATTTCAATCATATGCAGGTACATCTGGAGATTGAGAATGAGAGGAGTTGAAGATAGGAGAATCAAGTTGAAGATAGAAGGACCAACAAAAACATCAACCATTAAGGAAATGAAGGATATGATCTCTTTTCATATGTTTTTTCCTTTACTTCATCTTTAGATGTATAGCTTACTTTCCATGTATTAATTCAATTCAGTCATTCCCACGACTTGTGTGGGACATTTAAGCATTCCTACTTCTCAGTGTATCAAACAATAATGTTTTATACATTTTAATTTCAAAATGAATGAAACACAACAATATCATGCAATTTGTATAATATTTCGGTTGTAAAACATTGCATAATAAAAACTAAATTCCATTTGAAAACTTCACATGCAAATGATTAGGATTAGAAAAAATTTATTGGAGTACCTTTCATCTTAGATGTAATTAACTGTTTCAACTCTACCAAATTGAGTTGTAGGTGAAATTTTGGTAACAATAGTGTTCACCCTCACCTTAAAACATTGCATAATAAAAATTGAATTCCATTTGAAAACTTCACATGCAAATGATTAGGATTAGAAAAAATTTATTGGAGTACCTTTCATCTTAGATGTAATTAATTGTTTCAACTCTACCAAATTGAGTTGTAGGTGAAATTTTGGTAACAATAGTGTTCACCCTCACCTCAAAAAATCAATGGAAATTATACTTTTATGGTTCATATGTGTAGCATGGATTCGGAATTAGCATTTTATTTATCACCCCACAAGGTGGTTGCATCCAAATTCATATAGATTAACATTTTAGTAAACGAACAACATAGTTGAATATAAGGAACTCATCACAGGGTTAAGAATTGCAGTCCAATGATAGATACAAGAGCTCAAAGTCTATGGTAACTCCCAACTAATAGTGAAATAGGTCAACAATGATAGCTAAACCAAAGATGATAAACTAATGTCATACAAGAAAGTGGTAGATAGCTTCAAGGATTACTTCATCGATATCACATTTGAGAAAATCCTAAGGATCAACAATAGAGCATGGGATGCAATGGATACCATTGAGTATTTGCTCTATATGCCACATAATAGCCTAAAATGCAAATTTCTTGTTGAGAAAATTCTCATGCCAACTTTTGATATACCTGAATCAAAGTTTGTACGTGAAATTGTTGGTCCTAGTTCCCCGTGCTATCATAAAATTTTTGCCTACTTCCACAATGGAATCTTCCCATTTGACCTTACCCCTAACCTACAAAAAATTTTTATCTGAAGAGCATCTTGATTCATCCTTATGGGCAACACCCTTTATTGAAGAATTCTCGAAGGAACATTATTACGATGTCTTAACCTAGAGGAAGCTTTGACTGCCTTGAAAGAGGTACATGAAGGAATCTGTGGGTCAAATTTGAGTGGTATAACCTTTGCTATGAAGTTATTGAGAATGTGATACTATAGGTCAACCATGGAGCAAGAAGCCAATCAGTTTATGAAGAAATATTTACAATGACACCAACATGGGGACCTCATCCATGCACCAACCCAAGATCTTAGGCCCATCACCACACCATGGACCTTTTCATAGCGGGTGCTCAATCTCATTGGGAAATTCACACCTACCTCCTCAAATGGCCAAAAATTCACAATCATAGCCACTAAGTACTTCACCAAGTAGATTGAGGCCATACCTATGACCTACATAACTGGAAAGAAAATATCCAAGTTCATCCTAAACTATCTTATCTGTCGCTATGGTGTTCCATAGGCCAACATCACAGATAATGTAACACCTTTTAAAAACCAATATGTTTGTGAGCTATACAATTGATTCAATATCCACAAGGAAACAACCAAGCTAAAAATTCTAATAAAACCATTATCAAAATCATAAAAAATATAGTTAATGACGTTGGTTGGGATTGGCACCTATAGTTAAACCCTACCCTTTGGGCTTACCAAACCAACATCAGAACACCTACTGGTGCTACACCCTATTCATTGGTTTATGGAACTGAAGCCATATTACCTATTGAGGTCAAGCTCCCTTTGTTAAGGGTTTCATTACAACATCTAATCACAAATGAGGAATACAAGATATCAAGGCTAATTGAACTTGAAGTGCTGGATGAACATCATTTAGAGGCCCTTAATCATCTCTAGGCTTACCAGAATAGGCTCAAAAGAAGTTACAACAATAAAATCATGTTGCAAGTATGAAGGTGTTCTCATTGATGTCAAGAGGAAGTCTACTGACTAGTGTTGTCATTGATGTAAACTATGTGTTAAGGAAGTTGTTGCATGATGAAGTTGAGGATATTGAGAAAATTGTGAAAAAGAGGAAAATAGGTTGTTGTAGGTTGTGCATGTGTAGTTGAGATATTGAGGAAGTGTTGTGATTACATGGGTAAACCCACAAAAGTGGTTTACAATTTGAATGAGGAAGGAAAAGTTGCAAAAAATGTACCCCATGCAAAAAAAAATGGTTTTTGGGGGTCTAAATGAACTTTTGGTTCAAGCGAACCCATTAAATGTTAGGACCCGCATTTCTCAAAAACATGGGCAAAGAAAATGGTTGTGCAAAGGGGGTTTTCTCGAACCCTGCTAGTTCACTCAAACCCCGCTAGTTCGCTCGAACCCTGCTGGTTCGCTTGAACCCTCCTTTTCCCACCTTCTCACCCTCTAGCACCAAAAAACTCCATAATTTTTCCCTTCAAATCTCAGGTTGAGGATGAAAATGGAGGAGACTTCACAGACCCAACTAGATGATGGTATTCCTCAAAATGAGCTATCCAACGAATATAATTTTAATATTTTTTGGTTTTATTATGTATTTGTTTTTTAGTTTTATTAAACGTAGGTTTTTCACTGAAAATCAAGCTCTCTATTCTGTACATATGGAAAAATAGAAGATTATCAATTTTTTTTTGAAAATATGAGTGCACCAGATATTGAAGTCCTTGATCCAACAATTTTTTTTTTGAATTTCAATACATACAAAAAATGTTGTGTTATACGGTCTACCTATGTCTGAATTGTAATTGGTTTGACTTTGAAACTTGATTAAGAAAAAAAATTCAATAAAACACTAAGAAACCAATTGGAAGCACTAGATATTTTAGTTACAAATCTAAATTCAAAAAAATATATTTTTATCCTTCATGGAAAAAAAATTATGTGTTATACAGTGAGAGTCACTCCTTAAAAATGGTGTTTACTGAAAAAAAGTAGTTTTTGAAGGAGATGGAAAAAGAAGTGCAATCTTATTCGATTTTTTTTTTTTAAATTATTTAGAATCTATAGACAAAATATCAAAAATCACTAGTTTGCATCATCTTCAAATTCCTCACGGTTTAGCCGCTATAGGTGTCTGAAAGTGAAGATTTAGTTAGAAAAGATCAATTCAATATCCAGTTTGGCCAAAAATTGTAAACTAGTATTGTGGGATCACCCACATGGAGCTATATTTTTGTTGTAGTGTTTGGAGATGATTTGGAATGTAGTAATGTCCTGAGATAATGTCTTTGGTACTTTGTTTCCAAGTGCTTTTGAGAAAATTTGATAAACAAAGTAATAGTGTGTGCAAGTGTTCAAAATGTGGTTCGGTATTGTGCTCCATGTTTCTTCTATGTTGATGCTATGCCTGTGTGAATTTGAAAGGTTATTCAAGGTTGTTAGAGGTTGCTATATTTAGAATTTGGGTTTCTAGATTGTTGTGTAGAGTGAGATATTTTCACCAGTGTGTGAAACAATTTTTTAGTGATGTTTTATGTGGCCTCGGAGAAATCTACTTGCTTTGTGTTTCTCCATTTTTTGGCTTTAGGTTGTGTGGATTTTGGAAGTTTCTTATAATGTTTGAATCTTTCTGTATTCAAGGTTTTACTTGATTTGGTGCAATACAAAGTGAGTTTCATATGCCATTGTGTGAATAAGGTTTACCAATTATTTTGAGTTGAAGTATTTGTATGATGCGAGTTGGGATAAAAGTGTTTGATGAATCTCAGGTATTTCATGGATTATTCTAGATCGTGTTCAAGAAATTTTTTTTATTTGGAAGTTACAAATTGATTTGAGGAAGTGTGTACTTAATGTTTTATGATGTTTAACATGGGTACTGGAAAACCTTGTGTTAACATTACATGCAAGGATTTTGAAAGTGTGTTGGAGTGTGTTGAGATTTACTTGGGTCATAATTAAGGATTTATATGGGTTGCCTTCATTCCTATCCACCGTGAAAATCTTTAGGTGCTAGCCTAATTTAAATTTAATGTATAACTATTTATTGTTGACCTTGGAGAAGGTTTTTGAGGTTGAGGTTGATATAAACAAGTATGGTGTTATTGTGAGATGCAAGAGAGAAGAAAGAGAGAAGAAAGATAAATGTGATATTGATGTGAGTGATGTGTGTAATGTGAATTTGAGCATAGTAGTGTGAAATTCAAAGTGTTGGATTCTTGAAGGTAGTGAACTGAAGGTGTCTAAAATCTTTCATTCAAGACTATGAAAGTGTTGGAGCAATTGTGGTGGATTCCTTGTTGTATTGAGAAGTATTCTTTGTGTAATATTTCTCTTCTATCTTCTTGTATTCTTTCTATGGTAGTGAGCCCTGGTTGTGAGCCTTTTTGGATAGTCTATCTTATTCTAGTAGTGAGCCCTTGTACCAATTTTGCAATTACTTATATTATGAGCTAATCCTCACCATGGTTTTTCCACATAAATCTGATGTTACCTTGTGTATGGTGTTGTTATTTTAGTTTTTGCTATCTTCATTTCATGATTAATCACATTAATAGAATAAGGTTTTAATGAATTCATGTGGATCTAATTACTATTGAGGGTTTTGATGTTTTAATTTGTTACAATTGATTCACCCCCCTCTTAGTTGTCTTGTTCATTCAACAATTGGTATCAAAGCAAGGTTTCTTGGAGAAGAGCTTAACTGCTTGAGGTAGATCAGGGATGGCACCACAGATTGATTTCCCTAAATTTGATGGCACAAACTATAAATTATGGAAGATAAATATGGAAGGATATCTGGCATCTCATGGGTATGAGAATGAAAAGGCAATAAAGACTCAATATGTTGCACCTCAAAATGGTCCAAGTACAATTGTAGAGGTCAAGGCACATGAGGTAAATGTTAAAGCAAGATTTATTCTTTTGAAAAATCACTCAGATACTGAATTAGTAAAAGTTGTGAGTCTGAAGACTGCTAAAGATGTTTGGGACAAGCTAGAAAGCATTTATGAAGGAGATCCAAAGGTCAAACAAGAAAAGTTATAGAATCTGAAGGCATGGTTTGAAATGATGTGAATGTCTAAGGATGAAAAAATTAAAGTCTACATATAGAGAGTGGATGATCTGGTCAATGCTATGAGAGGTCTTGGTGCGTTAAATAATCGAAAGTAGTAAAGAAAGTTATCAGATCTCTTCTTGATTGTTACAGTGAAAAGGTATCTTCTATTGAGGAAACTACAAATTTTGATAATTATTCTAGAGATTAGTTGATTGGTACACTAACTACATTTGAAATGAGAAAACATAGTTTGAAGAATGGTACACAAGTAGAGATTGCTTTCAAGGCTAGTAAATCAGAGAAGGTTGAAGATTCAAATGAAGAAGATTTTGATGATGTGGAAGCTAACTTTGTAAGAAGAATGAAGAAGGGCACTGTTAAGTACAAAGGTAAAATACCTTTGAAATGTTTTAGCTGTGGTGATATAGGTCATTATGCTTCAAGATGTTCGAAAAGAGATATAAACAATAAGAATAAGGAGAATAAAGGAAAGATGATTAAAAGAGCTTACTATGTTAGAGAAGATGTTGGTATTTCTATTGATGAACCTGACTATGGATATTTTGATGATAATGAATGATTTTTTTTGGCTATAAAAGAAAAATATGGTTTTGATAACCCTGGAAGTTGTGTGAAGGAAAATGTTTTGGAGAAGAAGGATAAGGTTGAAATTACTTTGGTATTCGATTTTCATGTTCAAGAGGATAAAAATTATTGCGTTGTTTACAGTGGATTCTCTAATCACATGATCAGAGATAAAAGTACCTATTTATTAAACTTGAAAAATATGATGGAGGACTAGTTAAATTTGGAGATGATTTAAGAGCTAAGATTTGTGGAATAGATTCAATCAGTTTTGATGGCAAGCATAAAACTAATAATGTTTACTATGTTAAGGCTTTAAGGCCTAACCTTTTGAGTGTTGGAAAAATGTGTAGGAAGGATATAATCTTGTGTTTGAGGATGAAATATGTGAGATCAAAAAAGGGTCTGAAACTATGATTGCTACTGGTAAAAGGATCGATGAGAACATCTATCAGCTTAAGAGTGTTAATGGTCATTGCTTTATGTATCAAATAAGTGATAGTTGTTTATGGCACTGGAGGATGTGTCACATCAATTTTGATAATTTGGCAAGAATTAGTCCAGTTCATGCAATGAGAGATCTACCCAAAATCACAAAACCTATCAATGTTCTTTGTGAGAGTTATCAATTTGGAAAAAAAATGAGTAGTTTAAAAGGAAAGGAACAATCTGCTACCAAACTATTGGAATTAGTACATGCATATCTTTGTGGTCATACAAGGGTGAGAATTCTACAAGGTGATAGGTAATTTATGCTTTTGTTTGATGATTATTCTAAAATAACATGGGTTACTTTTCTTAGGGAAAAATTTGATGCACTAGATAAATTGAAGGCATTTAAAGCTATGGTTGAGAATGAAATAGATCTGAAAGTTAAATGTTTGAGGTATGATAGAGGTGGTGAATTCACCTCCAATGAGTTTAACATGTTTTGTGAAGTTCATGGGATAAAGAGGCATTTGTCTGACCCTAGAACTCCTCAACAAAATGGAGTTGTTGAAAGGAAAAATAAAACTATTCAAGAAGCTGCTAGGACTATGATGAAAGAGGAAAATATATTAAAAGTCTATTGGAGAGAAGCAATTCATACTGCTGTTTACATACTTAACAAAGTTCAAGCCAAAGCTAACAACACAAATAATCCATATGAGTTATGGTATGGAAGGATTCCTACTGTGAAGTACTTTAGAGCATTTAGAAGCAAACATTATATCAAAAGAGAAGAAGAAAACTTGGGAAAGTTTGATGCAAGGTCTGATGAAGGTATCTTCCTTGGATATTCTACTAGAAGAAAAGCTTATAGATGTTACAACAAAAGGCCGAGAAAGATTGTTGAAAGTGAAAATGTAAAGGTTGATGAAAAATTGCAGAATTCAACTGCAATAGATGGATATGTGTCAGATGAACCTGATTACATAGAATAAGACAAATTTGATGAAAAAGAAGCACATAATGAAGAGGAAGAAGCTCCGAAGAAGACCCCTAAAACCCCTAAGTATGTGCAAAATAATCATTCCAAACAATAGATCATTGGAGACAAGAGGAAAGAAGTATTGACAAGAAGTAGAGCTACTGAAGCTGATGCAAATCTATGTTTACTTTCTAAAGTTGAACCTAGAACAGTGAGTGAAGCATGTAAAGATGAACATTGGATGAAAGAAATGGAAGAAGAACTCATGTAGATTGAAAATAATCAAACTTGAGAATTGGTTCCCAGACCGAAAAACAAGAATATAATTGGAACTAAGTGGGTATTCAAAAATAAGCTAAATGAGAATGGAGAAGTGGTAAGAAATATATAAAGACTTGTGTGTAAGGGTTACTCACAAGTGGAAAAAATAGACTTTGAGGAGATATTTTCTCCTATGGCTAGGATGGAAACTATCAAAATGTTTTTGGAATTTGCAACACATAAAGACTTTAAATTTTATCAGATGGATGTGAAGTCCACTTTTTTGAATGGAGAATTGGAAGAAGAGGTTTACATGGAACAATAAAAAAGATTTAAGTTGTTAGAATAACTAGATATGGTGTGTATCTTGAAGAAGGAACTATATGGATTGAAGAAATCTCCTAGAGCTTGGTATACAAGATTGAACAAATATTTGATACAACAAGGGTTCAGTAAAGGCATCGTAGATATTAATCTTTACTTCAAAATTGAGGAAGGAAAAATATTGATAGTGGTTGTATATGTGGTTAAATTATCTTAAGAGGAAATGAAGGTATGTGTAAGAAATTTGCTAAATAAATATAGAAATAATTTGAGATGTCAATGTTTGGGGAGATGAATTTCTTCCTTGGGCTATAAATTAATCAAACAGATAAAGGGATTTTCATTTCAGAGTATAAGTATTTCAAAGAGATGTTGAAGAAGTTTGGAATGGATGACTCCAAACCAGTATGCAGTCCTATAGTGATTGGTTTCAAATTGAGAAAATATGATGATTCACCTAAGGATGATCAGAGAAAATATAGATCTATGATTAGTGGACTGCTATATCTAACTGTTACCATACTAGATTCATGCATGCAATTTGTCTTGTGGATAGATTTCAAGAAGATATATAAGAAACACATGATGCAGCTATGAAGAGGATATTCAAATATTTAAAAGGCATTGTAGATTATGGCTTGTGGTATCCTAAGGATACTAATTTCACATTAAGTGCTTATACAAAAAAATATTCAGCTAGTTGTGTTGATGACACAGAAAGTACAAGTGGTGGTGCATTATTTCTTGGATGTAGATTGGTGTGATGATTGAGTAAGAAGCAAGATTCAGTTTTCTTATCCACTACAGAGGCTACGTACATTGCAAAAACATCATGTTGTGCACAAGTTTTGTGGATGAGAGAGACATTGAAGTATATCCGAGTAGTGCATGTTGAGCCTATATCTATCTTTTGTGATAGTACAAGTGCAATTAAAATTTCAAAGAATCCAGTGATGCATTCAAGGAAAAATCATATATCTATCAGGTATCACTTTCTGATAGAGAAGGTTATGGAGAATTAAGTGAATCTTGAGTATGTACCTACAAAGGATTAAATTACAGACATATTTACTAAGGCTCTTCCTAAAGATACTTTTGAGTATCTCTGGGAGAATTTGGGGGTTATTACCCCTACTTCTTTGAACTAGATGCATATGGAGGTGCATTAGTTCAATGGATCTATCTCTTTTTTGGACCAATGTTGGTGGCTAACTCTTAGGGGGAGTAGGTATTGTCATGTTTTTTAATTAAGTTTATGATTTACTTGGGTGTACTCCTAAGGGGGAGTATTCAAGGTAGGTATCTTGGGTCGATGTCAAAGGAGGAGAATAATGTAATTTTTTTTTCCATTCATGTGAAATGGGGAGAAAGTATCATGTGAAAAAGTTTATCTACTCATGAGGATAAAAGGAAGGAAATCATAAGAAAGTTTGTTCAGAGCTATTGTGTTGTCTTTAATGGTTTTTCACATCATGTGTTTCCATCAATGACAAAGGGGGAATTGTTGCAAGTGTGAAGGTGTTGTCATTGATGTCAATTATGTTTTAAGGAAGTTGTCGCATGATGAAGTTGTCAAGGATATTGAGAAAATTGTGAAAATGAGGAAAATGAGTTGTTGCAGGTTGTGCATGTGTAGTTGAGATATTGAGGAAGTGTTGTGAGTACATGGAGCTATCTTTTTGTTGCAATGTCTAGATATGAGTTGGAATGTAGTAATGTGTTGAGATGATGTCTCTAGTACTTGGTTTCCAAGTTCTTTTGAGAAAATTTGATAAAAGGAGTAAATAATGTGTCCAAGTGTTCAAAATGTTCTTTGGTATTATGCTCCACATTTCTTCTATGTTGATGCTATGCTTATGTGGATCTAATAGGTTATTCAAGGTTGTTAAAGGTTGCTATATTTAGAATTTGGGTTTTTTGATCATTGTGCAAAGTGAGATATTTTCACCACTATGTGAACTAGTTTTTCAGTGATGTTTTCTATGGCCTTGAAGAAATGTACTTGCTCCACATTTATCTATTGTTTGACTTCAGGCTGTGTGGATTTGGGAAGTTGCTTATAATTTTTGTATGTTTATGTATTCAATTTTTTACTTGATTTGGTGTAGTACAAAGTGAGTTTCATATGCCAGTGTGTGAATAAGTTTTACCAATTGTTCTAAGTTGAAGTATTTGTATGATGCGAGTTTGGTTAAAAGTTTTTGATGAATCTCGGGTAGTTCATGAATTATTCTAGATCACATTCAAGCAAATTTCTCTGTCTAAAAGTTACAGATTGATTTGAGGAAGTGTCTACTTAATGTTTTATGGTGTTTAGCATGGGTATTGGCTGACCTTGTGTTAACACTACATGTGAGGCTTGTGAAAGTGATTTGAGGTGTGTTGGGATCTATTTGGGTCCTAATTAATAATTTATATGGGTCAGCTTCATTGCTATCCACTGCGGCAATGTTTAGGTGCTGGCCTAATTTGAATTTGTATGTATAATAGATTGTTACTAACCTTGGAGAAGGTTTTTGTGGTTGAGGTTGATATAAATAAGTATGGTGTTGTTGTGAGATGCAAGAGAGAATCAAGAGAGAAGAAAGATATATGTGAGATCAATGCGAGTGATGTGTGTAATACAAATTTGAGCAGAGCAATGCAAAATTCAAAGTGTTGGATTCCTAAAGGCAGTGAGCAGAAGGTGTTCAAAAATTTTCATGCAAGACTATGAAAGTGTTGGAGAAATTGTGGTGGATTCCTTGTTGCATTGAGAAGTATTCTCTATGTAACATTTCTCTTCTATCTTCTTGTATTCTTTCTATGGTCGTGAGCCCTAGCTGTGAGCCTTTTTGGATAGTGTGTCATATTTTGGCAATGAGCCCTTGTATCGATTTCTCAATTAATTATATTGTGAGCTAATCCTCACCATGGTTTTTCCATGTAAATATGGTGTTCTAATGTGTATGGTGTTGTTATTTTAGTTTCTGTTATCTACATTTCATGATTAGTCACATTAACATAATAAGGGTTTGATAAATGCATGTGGATCTGATTACTATTGAGGGTTTTGATGTTTTAATTTGCTACAACTGATTCACCCCCCTCTCAGTTTTCTTGTTCATTCAAAAAATAAAGGGTTGATGCTTCTAGGTAGGGGAACTCATTTTAAAGGAAAATCAAAAGAATATGTTAGATCAAGACAATAAGGGAAGGTTTGATCCAAACTGGTTAGGGCCTTTTTTCATCATGACAAGTTATGGTTTAGGAGGCTATCAACTAGAAACACTTGAAGGATATACATTGTGGGAAACAATCAATAAAAACCATCTCAAAAAAATTTATACCTAGCCCATGAGGGATATTGTAAAATCCAAAAATCCACAAAAAAAAGAAAAAGGATCAAAACAGTAAAGAGAAAAATCGTCCTCTAGTGAAAACCACTTCTGTGGCACTTTGGGAAAGTATATTGGTGAAAACCTAGAAAATAGGTTCCTTGTGTGAATAATCACCATCTACCATCTACCATAGACTCTTTTATGTATCATTCACTCATAATAAAATCATCTATTTCATCCATTCCATCCATATTCTATCTATTTATTTCCTCCATTCGTGCCCTTATCATAGCTTGGTATTCAATGAGTATCTATCCCTATTAGTACTACTTGTCATTCTCCTAAGGTCAATTTGTCTTGCCTATATCAAAGTATTCTAACACATCAAAATGGGGCCATATTCCTATACCTATGTCGATGGATTGGGTTCTTTTATATTCCCTTAAGGTTATTTCCAAAATCTAAAAACATCCAAAACATCTCTAAATCCAAATCAAAATACATTCAAAAATCCGAAAACATCCAAAAAAGTTCAAAACTCCATAAATAGGTCAAAAACATCAAAATCTCGCAAAGATATCATTAGCCATCATGTGCTAATATTCAAGTTCAATAATCAAACTACAAAGCCTCTTCGTAGTTACGTAGGCAAGACCATCTCCAATGAGCCCTCAAGGAATAGGTTTATCCCCCCTTAGGTCTTGTTCTCTTGGTCATAACAGTTAGAAAACTAAAAAAAAAATAGAAAAATTGAAAACTAAAACAATTGGAAAATGTCACACAAAACCCAAAACAACCTCATAACATTAAAAAACTTAAAACATTCATAAAACCCAAAGATACAAAAAATAGCCTCAAAACATTGCAAAAAAGTCAAAAATATTAGAAATAAAAAAAAAACAAAATCACCCATCCCATCTCACGTTCACTCACAATAAACTATCTAGCATAATAAATTAATCATTGCCTACCTTAGGTAAACATAAGGAGAAAACAACTACAATAATTGGTGAAACACAAAACTTAAAATGTAAAATTCCTAAGTCTTGGTTATTTGTCAAATATGTTGGTTAGCATTCATATTAGCAACCTTAAAATAGGAGGTATTTTTCATAGCGTGTCAAATTGTGATATTGTTATCAAGATTCAACCGTCTAGTTCAAGAGTCAAACTCATTGACCTAGGTTTCATGAGTAGTGGTTCACAAGAACCCATCTCTCATGATAATGAATGATCCACTTAGCACTCATTGCATCTAGGTGATGCTCACAGAGGTGAAGAACTAGATGGTTGAATCTTGATAACAATATCACAACCTATCAAATAGTTAGAATTAATCAACATCCAATAAATGTCTTTTGAATATATCTTTCTTACAATAGACATATCATTGGATATAACCCTAAAATAACACCTTCAACACGAAATATTAATAACATTGAAAATTTATTCATTTTGATCTTTTCTTGGATTTATCTTATTGGCATATTCCAATGATCTCTCGATGATGTCTACAAATGATTTAGAGAGAAATGAATGAGGCATTTATCATTGATTTTATTTTTTGTTCTTGTTGATATTCTTTTAATATGAACTTGGTGAATACTTGCCTTGCATGTGCAAGGGTAGTCTCAAGTAAATCAATGGTTGGGACATATCAGGTTATTCATACCTTTTATGTATTAGTCTCCTTACTTGGATGGATTTATTCTTTCACATGATCAAACAAAGTTTTCATATGTCAGGTATGAACAAGGATACTCCTAGCTATTTTCAAAGACAAAATCCATACATTAGGTACAACTTCGCCCTAGTTCTTCATACCTTGGTGCATCATACCTATTTTCTATATCAAAATAAAGGATTTCCATGATGAAACTAGGCCTAATCCAAAATAAAAAGAAATATCATCTATATTATCTCATCACATATCCAATAAAATCTTGAATAATCATAGTTTTGTTGGTATCTTGATCAATCTCAATAACAATTCTAATCTATTCTATCCATCTCATTCTTCTACTTCTATCCATGCTAACATTTCTATCTAGGTATCATGACATACAACAAAAATTATATATATATGCATCCATCTTGCATCCACAAACCATTAACATACATATCATAGCATACATCCTGCATAAGTATCATATATTATATGAAAGTACAAAAAAAAATCATCCATCCTGCATCCATAAATCATATACATATGCATATCATATCATAAGCATAATAAAAGAAGTAACCATCATCCATCATAAAAACATATAACCTCTCATGATACATTTGCATTCCTCCATGCATCCATAATGCATTCATAAGAATAACATACATCACATAAGATCATAAAAATAAGACAACATTAGATATATAAATGCCACATCATCGATCATCTCATATATATATATATATATATCACAATAAAAGAATGTCATGATACATATCAAAGTGTGTGATATACATCAAATATATACATGAGGTTATCCATAACTAATGAATGAATATACATCATAATTAGGTATACATTAACATATGGATACAAAATGTCTATATACATCAAAAAGTCTATCCCGAGCTACCCTGGTCATCTCGACTAGGAGTGGCCTAGCAGGGTGGTATCCTATGCTACTCTGACCCACTCGGTGAAGGCCTACCAAATGATGGAGCACCCTCCAAACTACTCAGTCTCCTATGTGAATAATTTGGATGTCTCTGGTGAATGGGCACAACCATATGGTATAACATCCAGTAATAGGTGGCCTCACTCTGCACTGTTTAGATATCTTATTTATATCAAGCCAACGAGATGGCCTTCCTAGGTGCTTGTTCTTGTGCTTCCAATGGTTGCCTCCTAGTAGTCTTCTAGGCTAGTTGCAATTCAATATACTACTAGTGGGTAACCTCTACACCAAGTTGTGTGTGGAGCTAGTCTCACTCCTACCTATATGTATGTCTCCCCTAGGTAATAGTTTGTTTCCTCAAGAACTGCAACCACCTACTTCTATTGCGACATGTATGGTGGTGTCCCCTAAAGTGGACCCTATGGAACAAGTGGTGGTGTTTCCTATGTTGGAACTTGTCCCTATCCTCTACCAGCTCTACCTTGACCTCTCCTGCCCCCTACATGTCTAACATTTGGATCTATCAATCTGACGAGCCTATGTCCTACAATCTAGGCATCATATGTTGGAGTGGTGTTGAGATCATTGAGACCCTTACATAGATCCACATAAGTGGAACCAAGTGATCAAAATCTGTTATTGTTGTCTGTGGAACCATCTAAAGTCACCACTTTGGTACCTCTTTGAATGTGTAAGCATAAATGGCCATAAACTCATCTGTCAGACCATCCTGTTACTCCATGAACTACCTAGTAACCTTATTGGTAGATATCAATCAATGATATGTGGATTCTGACCCACTACCATCAAGTTTGTTTGTAACAGGTTAGGTTCTTTTCATCATCATCCCATGGCTCAACTTGTAACTAGGGCCTCTAAGTAAACTCAGTCATGCCATCAATGACCTTCCTCTAGTAGTCTAACTCACCTGCATGATGGTGAGAGGTCATATTGTCGTACCTATACACAATGGGGTCTCCATAATCTTTGTATTTTTAGTAAATGGCTAGTCAAAGTACACCAATATGCTCCCATGCCCATATGTGTAGAAGTGTCATCCCCACAAAAAGGCTAGCTCCTTGTCGATATACGAACTAATTTATATCATGATACAAATGGGCTAATATGTAAGGCCCCAATCATAAACATATGCATCCTCCATGATCCTCTCCAAGCAATCCTCCATCTTGGGCTAAATAGTCTAGATTGTATTTATAGAACTAGGACTCCCATAATGAGTCTGTTGGTAACACAAGGACAAACAACTGAGAATAAAAGGATAAAAGAATTCAAGCTATGCGCAGGGTTGGAGGGTTGTCATATGAATGTAGATGCATGCTCTTAAAATGACCAGCATGTGTAATCTTATCATGTTTATACCCCTACGCAAAAGGTATTGTGGCTTTGGTTCCTTGTAAATATTGCAGGCAAGGCCATCTATTTTTACTTTGTAATCCATGGTACAAGCTTGGTGAGATCTCACTGAGCATGAGCACCGATGGAGGCTGATGAATATATCAAATGTGTTAGGGTTGTTGTGTATGCACAAAAAAGATATGTTGAAAATTCTTTAGAAACCTGGTAGCATTGGAATAGGCTATGGGCATCCACAAGCATTGAGGAAAGAGGGCTTCTATTGAAATACTTTGCACAAACTAGGAGGATGCACTACGAATGGAGCAGCCCAATGGATAAGGCAGTCAAGCACTTGGAGAAAGATATAATGCCATCAAAAGAGCAACATGGAATGTACTAAGAACCGTTTGAGGAGGTTTTATTTGGCACGGTAATAGATAAAGGAGTTCTATTTGAATTCCTTTTGAAGTGAGGAACCCACAGAGGTTGGTGTGACTAGTCAAAGGAGAGGGCACGTGCATGGAGTACAAGGCGCAACAAAGAGGCATCGAATGCCATCAAACTCTCCTAGGAACAACACATACATAAAATGCATTTGTTGAAAACCCTCATAAAATATAAAAATCAAATGCAACTAGCAGGGGTGCGACCTGGAACATGGTACATGCATCCATCAAAGTATGGATGATGAAGTCATCTGTAGGACCCATGAACAGGTTTGAAGTAGAGGTGTGGGGCGCCACCAAATGTATGCTAGAAGAGGTGAATACAGTATGGAAGAGACGTGTGAATTGGCTTGAGGACTTCCAAAATAAATGCGCTGCAAAATATCCCTGAGCTTGATAAAATCTTTCACGACATTTCCAGAGGCAACATGGAGAGCTCAATGGAGTATTTGTGAATATGGGTGCCATTACCAGCTGAAAGGGGCGCCAAAAGCTTGCACAACAATGTGGTTTCCATCATTCCAGGAGGAGTTGCTATACCAAAGAGTTACAGAGGGCGAGCAGTGAGGATTAGGGCAAGAAAATAAAATCAACGAAGAGGTGAGAGACAAGCCCACATGGCAGAATATTGTGAACCTCACAAGGAAAAGATGAGGTGACCCAAAAGGCTGCGAGGTGTGCGAGAATGGGATGCGTGGCTAGTGGGTGTGGGCCCAATGAATTTTGAAGGAACGGGAGTAGCTATTTGGTTGCCCAATGGTGATTTTAAAAGACATGCTTTCCTAATAAAGTAATGGAAAAATTTGCATTGTAAAAGTTTTCTAAGGTGAGTAAGGCATGGGTAATTTTTTTTACCCAAAAATGATTTTCCATTTTAATTGGGCACGGGTAAATATTTTATTTTTCCAGGTGAGTGTTATTAAAGTGAATTGAATATTTTACACATAGGTGTAAAATAAAAGGCAGGGACAAAGTATTTTTTGAGCCCGATGCTTACAAAATGCTTCGGGTAAAATATTTCAAAGGTGAAATAAAATATCAAAGGCCAAGTATTTTAAATGTACGATGAAGGTCAAATGTGCTGTGGGTGAATATTTTATTTGCCCAGGAAAATTTTATAATATAAAATGCATGGAGAGGGGAAATTTTATAGTGAAATATTTTAAGTGATTGTTGGGCAAACAATTTAAATGGAGAAATTTTATCTGTGGAAGATAAAATAATGCACGTAGAGATAATTTGAATGGCCCAAAGTGAAATATCAAATATTTCACTATAAAATGTGAAATTATTTTAAATGTGGGATGGGATGAAATATTTGGGGAGGACATTTGCTTTGCTAAGGTAAAATGCCCAAAATATTTTAAATGAAGAATTTCTATCTGTTGGAGATAGAATATGCGTGAAACTGCACAAGAGAATAATTTGAGAAAGTGAATTAAATGTTCACTAAAATTCTTATTGTTGGGAAATCAAAATGATGTGAGAGCCTAAATATTCAAGTTAATAAAACTTTAATATTTGGAGGTGAAATAAATTGCTACAACAAAAGAATTGAAAAGACGTTTTCACGGGAAAACAGAGGTATTTTTACATAGTTGGGTAAAATTGGAGATTCTCCACATGGGCAGATTTTCAGTTGCAAAACAACTTGAGACAAAGGCAGTTTTGAAGGCAGAATAAGTTTGTTGCAAAGAGAGGAGAGAGGCTTTGCAAATTAATGATCAACGGTGAATGAAGTTTCTAGATGGCATTTCTGGATCGGTTTTAGGGTTGTTTCCATTCTTCTATTTCTTCTCTTCTCTTCTCATTGTAAAGGGTTCTGAGATTGGGTTCTGATTCTTTGTATGGGTCTAGGTATATAGAGAATTGTAAATTCTGAGTTATTTCTTGAGTCTGTAAGCTCTAATTTTTTGATTTCATGAGCAAATACAACCAGTTTATGTAAATCAAATCATGAAGTTGTTTCCACATTCATGAATATCTTCAGATTATCTCCATGTTTGTACACATTTTTTCATATGAATTCAATAATACAAAGTATCTTTGAGTTTATCATCTCAAATTTCATGAGATTGTTTTGTCTGTTCATTGTTCTATTTCAAAGAAATGGTTAAAATTCTTTGAGTAGATGATTGTGATTTCAGGTGTGTAGATGGGATTTGATAAGGAGAATTTGATTGATAATAAGATAGGGATTGTTGGTGCAAGACACTAACAGTTGATGCAAAGCATTAGCAATTTAAATCCACTGGTTGAAGTACGTTTGCTAATGAATTCATTTTATGTGTTTGACTCCATGGCCCAGAATTGGCACTGATCTATTATTCAATTTTATGCATCTCAGAAACATTTTATAAATGCAAAATAATTTTGAATCCTTGTTGTTTGGTTGAGGTTTAATGTTGTGTTATGCCTCTCAATTGTTAAGTGAGTATTGATCTACTGATAGTTTAACCAGGTTTGAATTTGTCAATGCTCTCTGTGGTTTAATTGAATTGGGAATTATCTGCTATAAAAAGCAATGTCAGTATATAGTTGCATTTAAGTTTTGGGCATTGTATAGGTTTACCCACCTTGGTCCTATAGAGCCAAAAGTGTAGGAGATGTCAATCTTTGACTGAATCTTGTCAGTTGGCCACTAGCCTTTGTGGTTCTTGAATATGGAAGTTGGCTACCTCTTAAAGAGTTTCAAAGCCTGGCTAGAAAATTATAACACCAACAGAATGGCAACTCTACTAGGGAGAATTTTTGAAAATTCCAATTGGAGAATCTAGCCTTAAGAGTCATTGCATAGAGTCATATGATTTACCATTCTAAATTTTGTACAAATCCTGAAGGATTTCAAACCTAGAAGAAGATTTGTTGCAGTTAACCTGAAGATTCCATGATTTGTGGTGCTCTGCTCATGGAAGGAACTCAGAAAGAAAATTACATGTGAAAGAGCTTCATATTGCTTGAAGTTTAGTCCTCTTTGAAGAGATGTGTCGACTCTATTAACAAAACGTGTTGAAGATTTGAAGAAAGTTCCAGATCTACACTATTTCTAGTCAAGAAGATAATTTGCAGCAGCTGCAACATTTCCAGGTATTCTTCACTTTGGGTTTTCATGAAATTCATGTATGAAAACCATATTTGAACATTTTAGAAGAAAATTTGGTTCCCTATTAGATGATTAGCACTAACAAAGGGAAAGAACCATAATATATAGTTTGTATACTTCTGAGTTGTAATTTGCAGCTTATGTATTATGTTGGAAAAGTATGCTAGTTTTCAGATTTTCCCAATAAGTAGATCTTAGGCTTAGATGCACTTGAATTACGTAATTTAATATTCTAAGATCATGATGAAAACTAGAAATAGGGCAATGAATAATCAACTGTAGAGTTGATATGTGAAATTTGAAAGAGGCATGTCAAAATGCTTCAATATATGCATCCTAGTATGGTTCTGGGTGCTACCATGGTTTGTGATCAGTCCTAGCCAAATTTTCAAAGAAGTTTCAACACTGGAAGGTATAGAGCTATCAATTTCAGTGGCATTTGTGGTTACCCAAATGACATTCCAGCCAAATTCTAAAATAGGTTACCAAGATTAATTGGTGATAAGTCTGAATCAACAAATAAGCATCTCCAAGAATTCAGTAATTTGATGGATGATTATGAGATTGACCACGAAGATGTGATCATGAGATTATTTGTTCAGTCTCTAAGAGGAGATGCAAGGATTTGGTTCTCTTATTTACTAGCTTCCTCCATTCATTCATGGGAAGAGTTTGAGGCAATTTTCGTGGAACAATTTGGAGAGAGGATTAACCCTGTGTTGATAAGGAAAAGGTTCATGAACATGGACAAAGGGAAAGATGAGTTAGTCCCATATTTTAATCTCAGGTTTTCAAAGATCATAAGAGAGATTCCTGAAGACATAAGACCAAATGATGTTGAATGTTTGGTCGTGTATTTAGGAGAATTTGACAAGAAAATGAGTTATCTATTAAGGGATAAAGAACCTACAATCCTACATCCCTCATATCAATTTGCTATAGATATTGAGAACAACTTGAGGTATTCAATGATGAAAGGACATAGGGTTGTGAGTATTGGTCATCCTAAAACATCTCATGCAAATAGGACTCATGGAACAAATAATACACATGCTTGTTGGGAGGCTAATGTTGTTGCTCTGATTTCTCCATCATCATGTGCAGATCCTAATGAACTCCATGTTGAAAGGTGTACATCAAAAAATGAAGATTCATATTGTATGGATGAAGATACTAATTGTAAGCAGCTCACAATCAACACATGTGCAGATCCTTGCAGCAACAATAAAGATGAAGAAATAGATATGCATGAAAAAATTTCTTGCAATATCTTGTGTGATGAAGAAATGAAAGAGATGCAAAACATCATTCTATGTCATGTTTTGGTTAGTGAAAATAAGGATAATATTGATGATATCTCCTCACAAATCAGTGATCAAGACATTGAAGATAGAAGTTCAAGCACTTACTATGAGGAATCTGAGTATGGATTATGTATTGATAAGTCTTCTTGTGATAAGGATGTTGATGAACATGTTTTTGTCTTTGCTACCCATGATTGCTTTTCTGAAGAAAAGTTTGAAAGTTTAGTTACACATTCAACTCATAAGGTTGATCATATTGATTGTCATTATGTTGGTCATACTATCTTGAATGAAGTAGACTTGGAAATTTTTATATCAGACGAGGATAAAATTAGTATGCAAGATGTGGATGACATGATTTCACTCTCAAGTGATCAGATTATGCATTGTGATGAAAATTTGAGTGATAGGATGCCACCATTTTTGGGTAATATTTCTATGGAGTTTGAAGAGCTTTTTGACCATGATATCTCAGAGTATGTGGACATGGCAGAAGTTTTAGATGTGTGTACAAAACAATCCGAGAATGTGAATTAAGTTGAAAATGTGTCTATATGCTCTTCTAGTGATTGCGGTGATTTTAAGTCCAATGACGACTTGAAGGATTTCAACCTTAATGTTGAGGAGGCTGGGGCTCTTATGCCAAAAATAAATATAGTGGAAAATCCATTAATTGATGAACCTCCAACTTCACTAGAGATGAGAAATGATGACACTTATTGGTGTAGAGATAATCCACTCTTTTTTGAGATTTCCAATGATGCATTTCACACATGGTTAGAATGTGGTCTTGAGAAAGAAAAGGAACACATTGATGAACTCCTCGAGGGAATTTCCTATGATTGTTTTACATTTGAAACAGGTGTTGCAAGTAAGGTTGAACATCATGATGCCAACTACTTGAAGGAGTTTGAACATTTTCAATTTCTAGTTCAGCTGGAAGGTATTTTTATGGAACATGACACGAGATGAGTAACAAGAAATGTTATTTTCAATATGAACATATTTCATATGATGAGTATAACACATATGTGTCATGTGATGATGAAAGCTTGCAATTTATGATAGAGTATACAATGAAAAATGAAAGAGATTATACTGACAGTAGTATGCTTAGAAAATTTGTGAGAAATGCTAGTGGTAGTGTTTGTAATCAAGCAAATTTTAGTGATCACCATATTTTTCTACTTGAAAGAAGGTCACCTATGTTATTGTGGTATGATAGAGGAAAGCATAGATTGAGGGAGATCAACTCTTTCTACAGAATTGTGTTTGACAGAGGTAAATGTTGATTCCCAATTTTCATTTGGTGACTAGGGGTCACTAGATGAAGTTGAAAAAGAAAGATGAATACAGGAGTAGTTTGAGGGCACCTGATGGACTAAGCTTTTGGTCTACTCCCCAGAGATCTGGAATCTTGCTATGCCCATAGGGGGCATACATCCCCGGTCAAAGAAACTGATGGAACTCTCAAATTTTTTAAATTTTAGATGCCCATTTCAAAAAATTTGTCTCTGCACTTTCTGAAGTGCACCTGAAGAATCAGTCTGAATGACCCACTTTGGAGGGTCAGAATTTGAAGCCAGATAATTTTCATGTAAAAACCCTTGGTAGACATATTCAATTGACATATGTGAATGTGCATGTCAATTTTCAGCTTTCCACAAAGAGTTTTGTCAGGGTTTCGAAAAGCGAAGCTGGAGGGTTCTGGCACTTTTTTGTTGTTTGCAAACGTTCAATTTTGCAAAGTAGCCTCTTGTTTGCACTTGCATTTTGCAACCGGATGAATTTCAAATCAGAACGAATGTTGTTCTGCATTATCCATACCAAGATGAGCTCACATGTATGGTTTGAGAGCCTCATGATCTGATTTTCTATTTTTAATAGATCAAAACCAAATGCAATTTCTCCTATTTTGCACCTGCATTTCCAAAAACCATTCTGAGAGGTCAACTTCGACAAATAGTATCTTTTGATGGATGATGATTCAATGAAATTACTTTTGAGCATGTGCTCAGTGTACCTAAGTGATCTACTTTTTCCAGTGGCAGCTCGCCAGGAGTTAATTTGCTATTTTTGCAAAATGACAATTGGGTCAGTTTCAATTGGTTCAAAATAGTTGTTTGTTGCAGGAAGTTCAAGTAAGCAACTTGGAAAGTTAATAATTTTTTCCTCGTGATTTATTTCTCTGAGATGTTTGTTGCATTGTATTCTCAGGTCAAATGTCTACATGTCTGCAAGTTTTTGTGACTCCAAGGGGTCGTTTGACTAGTTTCCCTAATTGATTCCTGAGGCAACTTGACCAGTTTTCACCATTCTGCAAAAGGGACAAAACATATTCTAATGCAGACCCAGATCGTATTTTTACTTCAAATGCACTCAAAAGTTGTCCCAGACCAATTCGGGGGGAAATTTTTTTTTAAAACGAAAAAAAAATTAGTTGGGCCACATGTGGCCTGACATGCTTTGCACTAGTATGATTGCTTTTGTTGCTGTGCACATTTGTCAAAACATGTAGGATGGAGAATTCATTGTATAATTATGAATTCTCTGATTGAATGTGCTAAGTGAAATGTGGAAACATGGACATATGACAAGAATTTTAATCAAATGCCTAAGAGCAATGTCATATCATGAATGAACATTTCCTTGTGTCTGGCTAAATGAAGTTCTTCCATTGATTTGAATGGAGGTGTTGCACTTTACTCATCCCAGTTAAAGTCACACCTCTATTTAATCTTGCTGAGTTTTTTGATCAGTTACTTAACACTGATGGGACAAATTTTGTATATGAGCCAATATTGTTCAAACTCTATAACCAGCTAGAAGCTTCTACTAGTAAAATACAATGGAAAATTTTAAAGCCTAATGGATATAAAATATCTTCTCAAATGAAGAAGAAATCAGGAAATTGGAGGTCCAAGGATTCATTGCTGAGATTCAGGAATTATTACCAAATAGAATAAAATATGCAAATGAATCAAAAGAGAATTTGTGTAGGGAAATGGCATTTGATATGGATAAGGGTGCCTTAAATGATGGTGTAGTTGTTCAAGAGATGATAAAATGAAACAACTTTGGCTGCCTAGATCGACATAATGGATCAAATCTAGTATTGCAACTGTACAGGGCACATTCTGATAAAAGAATTCAAGCTATGCACAAGGTTGGAGGGTTGTCATATGAATGTGGATGCATTCTCTTAAATTGACCAGCATGTGTAATCTTATCATGTTTATACCCCCCCCCGCAAAAGGTATTGTGGATTTGGTTCCTTGTAAATCTCGCAGGCAGGGCCATCTATTTTTTACTTTGTAAGCCATGGTACGAGCTTGGTGAGATCTCACTGAGCATGAGCACCGATGGAGGCCGGTGAATATATCAAATGTGCCAGGGTTTCTTCATATGCACAAAAAAGATATGTTGAAAATTCTTTAGAAACCTAGCAGCTTTGGAATAGGCTATGGGCATCCACAAGCATTGAGGAAAGAGGGCTTCTATTGAAATACTTTGCAAAAACTAGGAGAATGCACTGCGAATGGAGTAGCCTAATGGATAAGGTAGTCAAGTACTTGGAGAAGGATGGAATGCCATCAAAAGAGCAACATGGAATGTACTAGGAACTATTTGAGGAGGTTTTTATTTGACACAGTAATAGATAAAGGAGATGGCGCTGGCTGCCTACATGAGTGTGTAAATCCATCAAAGAGTAAGGGATAAAGGAGTTCTATTCGAATTCCTTTTGAACTAAGGAACCCACAGAGGTTGGAATGACCAATCAAAGGACAAGACATGCACATGGAGTACAAGGCACAAAAAAGAGGCATCGAATGCCATCAAAATCTCTTAGGAACAACACATACATAAAATGCATTTATTGAAAAACCTTAGAAAATGTAAACAGAAAATGCAACTGGCAGGGGTGCGGCCTAGAACATGGTACATGCATCCATCAAAGCATGGATGATGAAGTCATCTAGAGGACCCATGAACAGGTTTGAAGCAGAGGTGTGGGGAGACACCGAATGTATGCTAGAAGAGGCGAATACAGTATGGAAGAGGCGTGTGAATTGGCTTGAGGACTTCCAAAATAAATGCACTGTAAAATATCCTTGAGCTTGATAAAATATTTCATGACATTTCTAGAGGAAACATGGAGAGCTCGATGGAGTATGTGTGAATATGGGCACCATTACCAGCTGAAAGGGGTGCCAATAGTGTGCGCAACAATGTGGTAGCCATCGTGCCAGGAGGATTTTCTATACCAAAGAGTTGCAGAGGGCGAGCAGTTCTCTCACATACTTGGACTAAGATATAAAGATCCCTTTATCTAAGTGAGTAATTTGAATCCCAAAAATAATTTCAACTCTCCAATCATTGACATTTCAAACTCATTCTGCATCTCATTGGAAAACTTCATGCACAAACCATTATCTCCTCCAAAAATAATATCATCAACAAAGACTTCCACAAATAAATCTTTATCATTATCAATCTTGAAATATAGATTACTATCAGCAATACGTTTGTTAAATCCAAGCTTCAACAAATACTTATCCAATTTGGCGTACCAAGCTCTAGGGGCTTGCTTGAGTCCATACAATGCTTTCTTCAACTGACACACCATATCTCCTTGATCAGTCAATTGAAATCCATTAGGTTGCTCAATATACACCTCTTCTTCCAATTCTCCATTTAGAAATGTTGAATTGACATCCATCTGATAAACTATAGTTTTTGTAAGCAACATAAGTAAGAAACAGTCTCACAGCTTCAAAGTCAATTCCTTCCATCTGAGAGTATCCTTTGCATACCAATCTTGCTTTGTTTCTGATAACTTCACCTTGTTCATTCAACTTGTTTCTAAAAACCCATTTACTTCTAATTGCATTCTTGTCCTTAGGTCTGGGAACAAGAATCCATGTATTATTCTTCTCAATTTGTTGTATTTCTTTCATTGATTCAATCCAATGTTCATCTTTGCATGCTTCATTCACATTACTTGGCTCAGTCTTTGAAATTAAACAATATTCTTCTGCAATTCTTCGTCTAGTCTAGACACCTTTGTTCTTGTCACCTTTAATCTGTTTTTCTGAATGATTTAGTCTCACATACCTTGGAGTCTTAGAGTGTTCTTAAGTTTCAGGCTCTTGTGATCTCTCTTATGTACTTTCACTAGTCTCTCCTTCTTCTTTTTCTTCTTGATTCACCAGAACGATCTGAACTTGATTTGAAGTCTAACTCTTGTTTGTATTGTTGTTCTAATCATCAAAATCATATCCATAGGTTTTGGAGGGTCTAGCAATGTATTCATCAACCTTAACATTTTCACTTTCAACCATTTTCTTCAATCTCTTGTTGTAGCACCGATAGGCCTTACTCTTAGTAGAATAACCAAGAAAGATTCTTTCATCACTTCTAGCATCAAAATTTCCTATATCTTCATCTCTCCTAATATAGCATTTACTCCCAAATATTTTGAAATATCTAATAGTAGGCTTATGACCAAACCATACCTCAAAGGAGTCTTACTAGTATTGCCTTTGATTTGTACCCGATTGAGGATATAAACAACAATACTCACAACTTCTCTCCAATAGATATGAGGGACATTTCCTTCTAGCATCATAGTTCTAGAAACATCTTGAACTATCCTATTCTTCCTTTCCGCAACTCCATTTTGTTGAGGGGTTCATGGTGCAAAAAAACGTCTCTTTATCCCATGTTCTCCACAAAAATAATTAAACTCACCGGAAGTGAATTCACCACCTCTATCTGATCTTAGAAACATAATCTTTAGACATGTCTTTGTCTCAACTATAGCCTTAAAGATCTTGAAATTTTCTGGAGCTTTAGATTTCTCCCTTAAGAAAGTAACCCACATCATTCTAGAGTAGTCATCAATAAGCAACATGAAGTACCTGTAACCTTGTAAGCTTCTAATTCTAGCAGGACCACACAAGTCAATATGCACAAACTCCAACAATTCATTTGAACAATGTTGTTTGCTCTGAAATGAAATTCTAGTTTTTTTTCCTAACTGACATTCCTTGCATATGACATTAGTAGGCTTCACCAACTTAGGAAGATCTCTCACTGCCTGAGAGGAACTTATCTTAATAATGTTGTCAAAGTTTATATGACACATTCTTCTATGCCAAAACCAAATTTCATCAACTTGAGCAATTAGACAAATTTTACTAGAAGCATTCAAATGAAAGATGTTACCTTTTGTTTTAGTACCTGAAGCAATCAAATTTCCAAAACTTTCCAATATGCTACACATTCCATCTTTGAATTGAAGATTGTATCCCTTATCAACCATTTTTCCAATACTCAGAAGATTATTCTTCAAACCTTCAACATAAAGAACATCATCAGTGTTATGCTTACCATCAAAAGAAATACATCCTCTGCAATGGATAATACCACCATCGTTATCACCAAATCCTACAACACCACCATCATACTTCTCCAAGCTTAAAAATTTACTTTTATCACTTGTCATGCAATGTGAACATCCACTATCAATTACCCATTCTTCATCTTTTTCTTCATCTCAAGTAGCTAGGGCTTTCTCGACATTTGTACAGCTAGCAGATTCAATAGACACAAGATTATTTTCCTTGATATCAATAAACACAAAATCATCTTCACTTGCATTACCTTTATCAAATTCATCATCTATCACACCTTCATCAACAACATAATAACACTTCTTTTCAGATTTAGACTTGTAAGGTCTTGGCTTAGGAACTCTTTTTGGACACCTTGATGCAAAATGACCTATCTTATTACAAGAAAAACATTTTATAGGAAACTTTCCTTTATACTTACCTTCTCCTCTGGCTTTCCTTTTGACAATAAGTGCTTCAAGCTTATTCAGTTATCTTTCTTCTTCTTCAATCTATCTCATTTCTTCCTCATACCTGAATACCTTTCTAGAAGAACTTTCACCCAGATCATATCTCTGCTTGTCTCTCCCGGAAGTAGTAGCTTTAAATGCATATTTTGTCTTAGGAAGGGCATCACCAAATTCACTCAACTCAAAACCAGTAAGTTTTCCAATCAACATATTTCTGGTTACATTTGTCACAGTCCAGAGCTCATCAATAGCTATAGATTTAAATTTGTATGCAGTAGGCATGGATCTAAGCACTTTAGCAACAATATCTGATTCATCTAACTATCCACCAGCATATCTGATGCCGCACACAATTTCATTCACTCTTTGCATGAAAGTAGTAATATTTTCATCATCACCCATTTTTAACAATTCATATTTCCCTTTCAAACTTTGTAGCTTAGAAATATTTACAGTTGCATTGCCTTCATACAGGTTTCCAGCTTTTTCCATATCTCATAAGCAGTCCTTAGCTCCATAACATTCATCATCTCATAATCAGTCAAAGCACTCAACAATGCTTCCTTAGCCCTGATATTATATTCAACATCCCTAATCTCAATAGTAGTAGTAGGACCATTCTGAGGAATAACATAACCATTGCTTGTAATGTTCTAGTAGGATTCACCAATGCATCTCATATGACACTCCATTCGAGTCTTCCATAGAGAATAATTTTTTCCATCAAATATTGGACTATCCTTCTTATATGTCGCCATCCTGGATCACCTCAAGCTATTACACTTCTTCCAAGGAACCTTCTCTGATACCAATTGTTGGCAACACAAGGGAAAACAACTGAGGGGGGGGTGAATAAGTTGTCACAAAATTTCAGACTTATTAAATTTATTAACCTTTATTCTTAGATCTAATTGATAACAGTGAAAGAATGAATCAAAAACACACATAAAACCAAGATTTTTACGTGGAAACCTGGTTAGGGGAAAAAAACCACATTGGAGGTTAATCCACAAGTTATACCATGTTAAAAGTATAAGAAGAATAAATGGGGAATGCACATGCATTCAGGCACACTTCCTAGAGCTCACTGCTCAAAGGAAGACTCACAGTCTTACAAAAAACATTCAAATTAAATCCATCTGAAGAATTTGAATTGAGAATGTAGCATCTATTAATTCCTGAGTATAGTTTTGGTTAAGCACATGAACACTTCTTCACTCTTCTCCACACTCTGCTCTACTTTCGAATGATTTGAACCTTTTCGCACATAGCACACACACACACACACACTTTGCATCACACACATATCTCAAATGAAGAAAAAATCACTTATATATATCCGCAACAAGAAATTACATTGCTATATGTCGACTTCAACAAAATAATAGAATGAATGCAAATTGTCGTCCCAAAACAATAAATATTATCAATGCATATCAACCAAGGTTGGCCACAACATAGTAGAGACCCAAAAAAATGTCCTCAAATACAAAACACCTTCAAATATTCTTCCTCGAAGATCCACAATATGCTTCAATCACCTTGTCAGCCATGAACATGAAAAACATGAACACACAAGAGAAAATCTCAGATTGGGAGCACAATGATCAATGCAGACGTGCAACATAGATAAAACATGATCTAGAAACATCCATGAACACCATAGTAACATATGTAACAACTCAGATTACCAGAGTCACATTATCTTCTTCCATGAACACCATTTACAGTAACAGAATAACTCTCAGAATATAGAAACTCGTAGCTTGCTCAAATCTTCATGCACACCTCTAAAAATTTTGATGAATAAACTAGATATGCTTGAAAAAAAAACCCTTTAATCTACAACTTCTCACCATCAACATACTAAAATTTCCATCATACTGATCTTCACTGCTTCATAGACAACTTGTAACATATTTTATTACAATTTTCTCAATATCCTCGACATATACAGTCTTAAAGACATTTATGCTAATAGTGTTGACATCAATGACAATCGCATATCAGCAACTCAACCACATCATCAAATAGATTCCTACAATCACCAAGGTAATATCACTAGAAACACCAACATATCATCGGAGGCCCATCTATCCACCCTCAAGCTCCATATCCTCTACTCCCAAAACTTGAAACATATCCTCTAGGCCAAGATCAACATCATAGATAACCTTCTCTTCATGGATGGGCACCCTGAGGATCCTCTAGACATCCCTAAGTGTAATAGTGGTGTCACCTATGGGAAGGTAGAATGAAGAAGTCTTTGAATGCCAACGCTCCACCAAAGTAGTCATCAGAGACAAGTGAGTCTGAATGTTTGGCATGTAAGAAATCAGATGCAAACTAGTCACCCTTAGGAAGAAAACACCAAGCTCTATAAGGGTAGTGATTTGATTTAGTATATGTGGTCTTTGCTCTTGAGATAGAAAAGGACCTAGGGGAACCTACACGCATAACACAGACGTCAATTTTCTAAAAATTTGAAAAAAAACTAAGTCAAACTAGCTAAAAAATAAAAAGCAAGCTTGTTTTGAAAAAGAGGCTCTTTGTCAAAAAATAAAAGCATGATATTTCTACAAAAGCGTCATTATTGTGTAATTGCATCGCTATATTGCAAATGCATTAGTGTTATAGTGACATTGTAGTGAAAAAGTGGGCCTCTGAAAAGCATCGCTATGTCAGGCAGAAGTGTCGCTATATTTTGTAGAAGCATCACCCAAATTGTAAAGGTGTTGCCAAAATTCAAAATCCACATGCATATGCAGAGCTTTTATTCCCATTGCAAAGGCCTCACTATGCATTACAAAGGCATTGTGTCAGGTTGTAGAATCATTTCACCAAACTACAATGCCCTTGTTTTTCCTAAATCTAGCCTACCTTTGTCTATCTAGAAATGTGTGCAAGGAAAGTTTATTGAGGGTGTTGCGTCGACTGGCCACTACAATTCACAAGCCTTATCCATGCGGTGTACTGCACAAACTGCATAGCCCATCATCTTAGATGCTCTTTAGGCTCTGAACTAACAAATCTCATAAGATCTCTAATCTCTAAAAAGAAAAGTGTGCAAATGAGCTTGAAATTCACCCAAATGAGCATATATGCCTAGCATAACCTAGGGTTTTGCCCTGCAACTTAGTTTTTTTTATTTGCATCCAGCCATGGTAGCTTCATTAGCCTCCTAAGACTTATTTTTCATCCTTTGTTCAATAGAACCATTTTGACAATATTATTGTGAGCTTGATTCAAAAATTAGTTTTTCCGCTCAGTCTCTCGAGTGGGGGAAGCATACCAACATTCCTTCATCTGCTAGGACACAGTGGGGCATTAGGAAAAATTAGAATTTTTTAAAAGTTTAATCTAAGCAACATCAGTTCTTTGAAGCAATACAAAAGGTACCTCGCTTCAAAGAGGGGGAAAATGTAGACACCTAAAAATATCTAGAGTATATCACACACTTTGATTTCACTTATTAACACCATTTCTTTCATAATTCACCTATTTCGTCCATTTAATTAAATAAAATTCAATTATTTAGTTAAATTCATATTTTCCCCTATTAATTAAAAAATTACTTTTATTTGATTAATTCATCACCTCCATACTAATTTTCCCCTTTTGATTAAATAATGTCAAATTATTTAATTAAATGCCATAAATTCCCTCTTTGAATAAAGAATCCCCAATTATTTAATTAAAGATCCTAATTCTTCCAACTTACACAATTAAATGATTTTTCTAAATTGTTTAATTAGATAATTATTCCTCCAAATCCTCCAACTTGCATAAAGAATATTCTTATGGAAATTCCCTTTTCAAATTCAAATTCTTCCCTCCAACTTGAAATATCTCCAACATATTTCCTAAAATTTAGGGATGTTGTTGAATCCTCACGAATTATGGACCTTTGATTCATGCATTCAAGGATTATTGACCCTTGATCCATTTCTTGATCCACATCCATATCCTCAATTTAATTTCATCCATTGATTAGGATTTTGAATCGTCACCATTGATCAATGTTTCAAAAATCTATAATTACCAGTCCTTTTACATGAAAAAGGATTCACAACCATTATTGAACCCTTACTCTCTTTAATTCATCACTCACATTTGAGACTTTTGAGAGAATTTGTGAATCATCCTCATTCATCAACCTAAAAGTTGTTGCACCAACATGGATTAGGAAAATTTGAGCAATCCACATTCATATCACTCCATGTTTGCACTCAATCCACAATGGGATTGCAAGTTTGCTTGTCAATTGATTCAATTGTTTAGAATTTATATTTTTATCATGTTATTTGAATAATTTTTAAAATGTTTACTAAATTTCATTGAAGTATGGCCTTTTATTGATCAATATCTTGTTTAATTGGTTTAATTTAGTTGTGTTTGGTTAGTTGAGCTAACATACTTACAGATTTCATTGTTTTGGTTCTTGTTTTCCTTTTGGAGGGGTTGTTATCTTTAAAATAATCTTGACTTTATTTGAGGAATGTCTTGGTTTCTTTCATTGGTAAACAATGTATCACAATTCCCAATATTGATGTGACCAAATCAGTTGGTGATAAGTTGTTTTTGATACAAGATCTCAAGAAACAATTTGACTATTGGACCCTCTTCAAGGTATTTTGAAACTTCACTTATTATATCTAAATACATTAAGCATTATTATGTAATTTCCTTTCAAGGCTCTATGTTTCTAGGTATAAGGTGAAAATTCTTAAATTCTTTCTCCAACGCCACTATGATTCTCAGACCTAAATTGTCAACTTCATTGCTTGTGAGTTGAAAATAAAATTTAAAGAAAATTTGACAAGTGAATAGAGAAGAAAATAAAATAATTTTTTTTATCAAAGGAAAATTCAACTATCAAGAGGATTCGAATATCTCTACCGAGGCTATGTACGCCTATCTGCTAGTAGAGTTATGTTTGAGATCATTTCAATGAAAACCTCATTGGGGCTATAAACACCTGACTGGCAGCGAGGCCATGTCCTAGATGATTTTAGAGAAGGATCATCCATGAACTCTTGTACTTAGTAGCATAAGTTCTTGGGGTTGCTTCAGGATAATAAATGAACATCTTTTGCACACACTTCCATTTTTCACATTCAGAGGACTTATTAGTCATTTGGATTCTCTTGCTTGGTATTTTAAGTCATTTTGCCCAACTGGTCTATGAAACCAATGATTTTTGGTCATGATTATTGTTCCAATAGAGTCACCATTTATTGTGCCTTTCCTACATGCCCTATTGAAAGCACATACTCCCTCTTTTTTATTTTATAAGTTTTATTGCTTTTTGGGTCCTTGGGTTAGGTTGTTTGAGGTTAGTTTTCCATTTAGGGTGATTTCCTATTTAATTTTGTGTCTTGGTTGAATACTTGGCCATTATGGAGATTCGATTGGGCTATACCTTTTAAATTTTTGTAGAGTTGAGTGGACCCTAATTTTTTGCAAACTTGTAGAATTCATTTTTCCACAAAATTTAGAATGTGTGGATTTGGTAGTGATTGAGTTTTGGTCAACTACTACCATAATTTTTACAAGAATTGAGAGCCCCAAATTATGCAAAATTTTGTGGGTGCTATTTTTTTGCAAAGATTGGTGACTCCCAACTTCCTGCAAAGTTAAGTGGCTATTGGATTTTTGTAACCAAGTGCTCACCACCCTATCATTTTGAAGCATTAATGGGGGTTAGTGGTATTAAGTATTTAAGAAAATTTAGCTCCATTTGAAACCATTGTGCAAACAAATTGGAAGTTGATTAGTGTTGTGGAGCATTCAAAAACTCAATTTCATCCCCTTGGTGTGATTTAAAAAATCTTCATTACGTCTTTCCAAATTTTGTATGTTTTATCAAGTTTTCCTCATGTTAGCCATTCTTCCTCTATATGAGAATTTAATTAGTCAGCTATAAAAATTTAAAAATATATTTAATAATAAATCTTTTGAAAATATTCATTATCATGTTAGCCTTAGGGAAGAATTTTGATGTTACTATGTATAAATATGGGTTTTGTTTGCCCTTTAAATTGTTGGTTATTGAGGGATTCTTAGTTTAGGGTTGTGCCCTAGTTTTTGCTAGGTATTAGATTCATTTTGAAAAGTTGACATTTTAGGGTTTTTTATCACATGAAATTTCACCCAACTAAATATAGGGTTCAACATTCCAATGATACAATGGAACTAACCTCAAGGTGTGAGACCTTATAGATGATGTTAGATCTTCGAAGAAGGTCGACTTCCTCTCAAAACTAGGTGCAACAATACTGGTCGAACCCAACACTAGATAACTCCATACTAATCCTAATCTATCAAACTATAAAAGGAAAAGGGAGAAGAGGATGCTAAAATTTAGAAATATGGTGATGCACCAAGATTGAATATATATTTTCCTACCTATGATTGCATAAAGCATCAACAAAACTACTGAAGAAACTCACACAGTTCTCTATTTCACCAAATTTATAAAAGAGAATGAAGGCTAGGGTCTAAAAGATCCCAAAAGGGGTGTAAATTACCCATGATTAACACTTACACCAAATTAACATAATCATACAACTTGTATAAATGATGAAAGCTCATACGTGCATACAGGTATAAAATTTTACACAAGATACAAGTATTGAGAAGAGGTAAAAATAGTGATTTTATTAACACAAAGGCATGAAATCCAATTTTATAGTTGTAGAATACAAAAGTAGCATAATTTTGCTAGAGAAAATCTAGGGAAGAACCCTTACAATGAAAAAAAATGTGCCTTATTTCATATGCATGTCGTAGAGAGAGATAGGTTGTGTGATTGGGGAGGAAACCCTTGCCAAAAACCCTACAAATCAAGTACAAACATGTGTTCATCCAAATCCTGAGCTAAAATTCCTTCAAAATGGCCTTGACATCATAGCCATGCTTCCACAAAGGTGAATCCATGATCGAAGATAAAAAAACCCTATATAATTTATAGCAAAATCTTAACTAGTGATGACCTTCTGACAAAATAGTGATATGAAAACAATAAATGAAGCATGGACACCTTATTTTCCTCTTGGAGCTGGTAGAAAATCCATTCAAAATCATTCTTATAGCTCTAAGAATCAGATCTGGTAGTTGGGGAGGTTTTTGCAACATTAATGGTATTTCTAGGTTGAAATGTGAAAATATGTTGGGCGACGAGAGTGGAAAATGTAGAATGGATTTGAACATTTGGACTTTGTGTTCGGAGGGAACCTAAAATCCTGAAAGGGCCAAAATGTCCTTGGGGAACTAAAACCCCAACAGGAAATTTTTGAAGAAAAAAGGGAGAGGAGAACCATGAATGAATTTGGACATTTGGACTTTGTCTAAATGTTCAGAGGGAACCTCAAATCCCTAAAGGACTAAAATGTCTTTGGGGAACTAAAAACCCTAACATAACTATTACACCCCATTACGTAGTTACCTATTTACTAGTACCTTGATGAGTTATAAATCTTTAATATATGATTGTGTTTTGTATATGAATCTTGATAGAAAATATGATGAATAAATGTTCAATTCAATTTGATATTTTAAATGTTCTGAAGATGAAAATATATGATGCATGTGAATATAATGTTATTAGCTAACTACTGTTGTGATGCACTAAACTAAATGCATGGACAAATTCAAACCTATGGAAGAGAGGGGGAGTATCACTCAGGAGAAGAACTTGGTTTGATAAAACTTAATGAGCCTAATTGAGCATACACACACTCACGTCCTAGTTTGATTAGATTGAGTCAAGTTAGTATGGAATTGGTAGGTAACCTTCTATTAGGGTTTGAGTATGTTTTGTATTGGTATAAAGTTTTAGTCTTTGAATGTTCCTATTTGGGGTTATGTGATTGAGTCTTTGAGCTAAGTATAATCTCTTTTTTGTGTATTTATGTTTATATATTAATTGATGGGTATATACATTGAATGTATATATGTATATTTTTACATGTATCTAATAACTCATACATGTGAATATATACTTGCATGTGTATACCTAGGTAGGCATACTTACATATATTCATGTATGGGTATATCATATTCATGGGAGTATCGATTTGGACATGTAAGACATATATACACATTTTTTTATATATGCACCAATCGATGAATATGTGAATATATGTATTTAAGTATGGATATTAAAATAATGTTATATAAAATATATATTAATATGTATGGATATAATTACGTTAATGTAAACGTATATACATACATATTAATATACATATATGTATATATCTATAATTATTTTAATATATATTTATATATTTGATTAAAAATTAATGCATTTAATGATCATATGGTTATAAATATATATATATATATATACATTTTAATATATATTATAAAGATTATAATATATGCATTAATCATATATATATTGTATTGTGTTATGTTTTAAAGTGCTTTGAAATAAACTTTAGCGCATTATAAAGCACTGTCATATATCGTGAATGGTTAAAGCTAAATGTTGCGCGCATATAACACATGAAGGAATAAGTCAAAAGGCTTTTGAAAAACACATAAAGTATAAGCAAATGATGATTCACACATTGTAGAATTTTTCAAAAACCTGTGCATAGAATAAGGCACAAAAATATGAATGGTGGCACCATATTTTGCAGAGTTTGGAAATTGAAAGAAGTTTATTTTTTGTGCCATAATCCAACACACAACCTTTTGATAAGCATGAGACTTAGTCTCAACCATGAGTTGGTTGAGGTAGTTGACTTATATTACATTAAGGAAACCTGTAGGTTTCATTTTTTGAGTTTAAATAATTTCTATCACCAAGATATGAACGAATCATTCTTAATAGAGAAGCTAGACTGTGCATGTGTTTGCAAACTAGTGTTTTAAACAACCACCTCTCACCTTTTGAGCCTAGTCGATGTATTTAGAATAGAAAGGTGGCAGATTTGGTAGCTTATTTGTAGTATTATGATGCTCAAATTTTAGTATATATAGAGGTATCCTCTCTTTGTTACAATTATTAATTTTGATTTCTTTATCCGTCATTTTGTGGTAGTTTTCTATACAAGTGTATTTCTAAGAGGTTTTGGTGAGAAAGAGAGTTTTTTATGAATTTACAATTGCTGAGGGTTCTTTGAGAAGAGGCTAGAGTTTGAAGATAGGTTGAGCTTTGAAGGAGTATTAAGCATGTTTATGGAGAATGATTTTGGAAAGCAATAATATCGATTGGAGCTATAATTCTAGGCATGCTGATTTCTATTTCTCTAATCGCTTTATTTTGACATGTTATTTAAATGTCATAGTTTGTGGAATGATGATTTTGAATTCATGATAAGCTTGTTTTAAGAAATTGGTTTATTTCCTAGTATAGGATAATCGTGTGTGATTCTTGGTTGAGTCTTGAATTGGCGAATCCCTTTTTATTTTGGAATACATATTTATACTATGTTGGAATTTACGTAGTTATAATGCTATTAGAATTATACTTAGTTTGTCAAGACTATGTAGATGTTGCATGAAAAGTGAAACATGGAATATGTTGCTATCTTGTATTACTTTAATGAAAATGTCATTTTTGAACATGGGTGGTTAACTTGGTTATTCCTGGGGTTAGAATAATCCATGGGAAAGGGAGTAACCTAGATGGTCACTACTATGTGTGCATGTATAGTTAACTTGGTTATTCCTGAGTTAATGGAGTAACCTAGTTATATAGTTTGTTAAGTCATCACCTCAAAAAAAATGTGTGTTATGATTGTGAATGGTCAATACCAAATCAAGCTAAGGGTGGGTACACAGATGAACTACACTCGAAGTACTGGGTGAATTATTTGGCCAAAGTAGTGTAAGTAGCCACTGTTTACACTATCAGTTCATTGTGATCCATGATTACATTCTAGGCAGGGAAGTCATACATGTCGGTTGTAGTCAATTTATGGTAGCTCTAGATATGTTGGACACACCACTATACTCAAGAAGGCCAAGATTATGGGGTTATCAAACCAATCTCTTCGTTGAAGGGTAGGGCCATCTTATCATTTAGGTAGGTGTGTAGAGGATTGCAATAAGTCCATGGTTGGAAGAAAAACACTTGAGTGATTCTCTCCCTCATACAATTGGCGGTTGGGATTTGATGATGTAGCACTAGTTTGGGGACACGTTAGAATATAGCGCCACTTAATGGGGACATCTAGGAGGTATGCACCAAAATTGGGAGCATCTAGGTCATTATATTATGATTGTATATCTATTTGATTAAGCTCATGGAAGCTATGCATGCAAACACATGTATCTTTATTCTTATTGAGAAATTGTAAATGGGAAATGTTATCGTGAAATTATGTAATATGGATTCATTACTTGGAAATTTGTAATGTTTCTTTGTAATGCATAGGAAATTTTGAAATGAGTTAATTTCAAATGTGCATATTGCTATTGAATTTGAAAAGAAAATTTTTATTGCTAAATGTTGGTATCTTAAACTATTCACTTTTGGGTAAAACATAGTAAAATTCAATGGGTAGAACAATGGGCATGTTATAATAACAATTTAGAAGAAAAGGGGGAAAGGGGAACCGAGAAGGGATTTGAATAGTTGGACTTTGTCCAAATGTCTAGAGGGAACCCAAAATTTTAAAAGGACCAAAATGCCCTTTTGTAACTAAAAATCCCAACATAACATTTTTGAAGAAAAAGGGGAAAGGGGAACCTAGGAATAAATTTGGACATTTGTACTTTGTCCAAGTATCTAAAGGGAACCTAAAATCCTGAAAGGACCAAAGTGTGCTTGGGGAACTAAAACCTCGAAAAGAAATTTTTGAAGAAAAAGGGGAAAGTCATCCGCCCTTGAGATTTTCAGCTAGGTATTCAACTAAATATTGGGAAAGGAGATATTGCTACTACCAAAGGCATTTTTGAGCATGATCAACCCATTAAGATTTCTCAGATCGGTTATAATCTATGGGAAATAAAATGGAAAGCACAAAGTGACAACATTTTGGTGAATTTTGTGGGATGATAGCTTGCTAATAATGGAATCTAGGGGCCTTATCAGCCCATTGGGCATAGAGTCATAAAGGTAACTTGCAAAAATTAGCTTGCCTAAAAAGGAAACATGACAAAACAATATGTGCAGGCTTGCACTTGGAGGAAAACAAAAACACCTAGATCATGCATTCCCTTAAGGATAATGTAGAGTGTGTAGCAACACTTCTTGGAAAAGAAACAACTAAGCTAATATGTACATGAATTCTCAAAACCTTTTAGAAATAAGGTTTGAGATGAGTTCCATTAATTGGAATTGGGAGAACCTCACCATCCAACTAGAGAGATGGAATACATTGGCCTCCTTACAACTGGTGCTGACATATGGATGATTCCAAATGGCATCAAATTTGGTATGTCTTCCAACTTTGGGTTTGTTTAAATTTGATTTTAGCACCAAATCTCCCGCTTGGAACACTTTGTGAACAACTTTATTATCAAAATTTATCTTGAACTATGCTTGGTGAGTCTCAAGGGCTTGCATAGCCTTGTTCCTAATCTCTTCTAATTCTATTAGCTCTACCAACCTCACTATCATGGCATCATTTTTAGTTAATTCCAGTTGATGTGCTAACTCAAGAGAAGGAAAATCCAGTGATAAAGGTAGCTTTCTTCCCTTTCATAAACCAACATGAAAGGGGAATTTCTAATAGCTCTCTTAGGAGTGATCATGTCATCCCAAAGGGATATCTTTAATTTGTTGTGCCAAAACCTTTGATATATCCCTTTTAATTATCCTGATAAGGTTTTTGATTGAAGACTTAACCAATTGCCATTACCTTGAGGGTAATAATTTGATGAGTTTTTAAAGTATATAACATGCCTAATTGTCTAATCACTAATTTTGGTACCAACAAAATATTTGGCATTATCAAAGATGATGGTGGAAGGGGCACTAAACTTGGTCACAATTCCATCAAGGAATTTCAAAACTAAAGTCTCAGTAGCATCATTTAATGTGATTGCATCTATCCACTTTGTGAAGTATTCTATGGCTACTAAAATCCATTTGTGACTAGCGCTAGATGGTGGATTTATCATACTAATAAAATCCAAACCCCATTGTGTAAATGGATGGTTTTCCTAAATGGGATGAAGAGGAAGGGTAGCTAACCTTTGATTTCTAAAAAAGAAAAAAAACTTCCTGTAATTCTTCACCCATTTGTGAGAATCATTAAACAGTGTTGGCCAATAATATCTAGCCCTCATTATTTTTGTAGCAGTGGTCCTCATAGAAAAATAGCCACTTGAAGAGCCATCATGGAATTCTTCTAACAATGTGCTAACGTGACTTTTCTCAATACACCTTAGCAAGACTCCATTAAGGTTTTTTCTAAAAAGTATGCCCTCTACTAAGACATGGGGGATGGATTGCAATCTGAAATGTCTTCTTTTGGTCCTATCAAAACCTGGAGGATATCTACCTTTCTACAAAAAGGAAGTCATATCATTCACCCAACTATTTTGAGTGTCAATGTTGAGTATTTGGTGCTCTTGTAACACAAGGGAAACCTCTATAGGACTCTTAAATGTTGATACAAGCCACTTCCTCTCACAAGCTTGGTGATATTAATATCAAAATCATACTCCATAACCTTAGTGACCCATCCATCTCTTTTTTCATTGATATCTTTGCTCAAAAGAAACTCTTTGATGTTGGCATGGAGAACCATTAATTGGATCCTATTGTTACACAACATGTGCCTAATAATTTTTAATACACTAACAACAACAAGGAAATGCTTCTCAATATAACTATACTCGATCTCATAATCTTTAAGACCCTTTGTTGGGTCTCAAAAATGCAGGTTTGAACCACGAGAGGTTACCAAGCTCTCACAATGCTTTTGGCCAACGTACAAGGCTAATTGATGCAATTGAACCTTCTTCTCTTTAGGTTCTGCTAGACCAAGGCAGGTGAACCTATGTGAAAAATGCAGATTGAAATGTATTTCCTGTGAAATAATCTACCCACAATGGCAAAGGAAAGTGGATAGACAAAATCACTATAACTATACCTACTCCTACTGCACAAAAGAAAGGATTTGAATAAGTTGTTTGATATGAAATTTTATCTTTGGGTTGAGGTAGATCAGTGCCTTCTATCCACATGGGCAATGGAGTCAAAAAATATAAAATGATATGTGTTTTCCTTCTCTAGTTTAATTCAAGTTGTTAGGCACTTTATAAAATAAAATCTTATGACTAGCATAGAATTTTATTTATTTATGGCTTGCAGAAATTATGTTGGAATGTTCTCTAACCTGGTTCTTCTTAAATTATCCAAAAGAAATCTCACAAACACTGTGACTTACTTGAAGGAATTTAATTCTGACTTGCAGACACTAGCCAATAAAAATCACACAAAATAGAATATATTTTGACAAATTAGAAATATACTTGATATATGGATTTGAATGATAAAAGACCTCAAGTTGGAGACAACCAGATAAAAAATGTAAATTATTTCATCACAACAACTAAAAAGAAAGAAAATCACCAAAAAACATTTATTATCTCCATTGATCTGTTTCAGGAAGGCCTGTACATTATTTCCATTCCCAGTTTGAAAAATCTATCTCCTACTCTAACCTACTACCTTTCTCAACTGATTTTTACAACCGATTTATACAATAAAATTCGAAGAGTCACGACCCTTCACTTTCTAGTAAAACCGTTTACATTCTATGACAAAGAGAAAAAAATTTAATTAAGTTGCCTTTCGGCAAATTAAATATTTTTTACAATAATCTTGCTTTTGATTTTATATTAATACGTTTTTTCCTTTATTTTCAAATCACATTTTACCTCTATCATATTTATTACTTTTAATACTTCATCTCCCATAGCCTTTATTGCGCTTACTGCTCTACTGCGGTCAACTAGTTGAACGACCACGGTATGGCGGTCACTGCTCCCCATCGGTCTTCACTTCTTCTTACTGCTTCACCGCGAGCTCGTTGTTTGCTATCGGAGATACCATGGTGATTTGAACTTGACTGCTCCCTTACTATCTTTCTCCTTACCGCTCAACCACCGGCTACATTTTGTCCCTCCGCGGTATAATGGTAAGACATTAACTATTACCTCCACAGTCTACCATGCCACAATGGTCTCTGTTTCCTCAGCCTATGGTATCACGGTAAGCATTTACTGTCTGTTTACCATGCTACCGTGGTCTCACCTCTAACTATATGCAGTAATGTGATACCTATCCGTTGACTGCCACCTTCCGACCACCACGGTCACCATAGTCTATGAGATGACCCCCTGCGGTACCGCAGTGGGATCTCTTAACCGCTGCCTAGCCGGTAACTTACCGCCCATTGCACCACCATAATGGCATAGTAAACACTTCCTGCTTGCTCCCTTAGCCACTACCACCATACCACTGGCCCATTGTGGGAGGCCGCGGTAAACCTGTAAGACCATGAAAGGAAATGAATATAACCGCAGTGAAATATAAGTCAATTTTGGACTTTTTGAATGGAGGTAAAGGTATTTGAACATTATGGATGGGGAAAACAAAATTTTAAGGGAAAGATAGGAAAATAAAGGGCATGAATAAATAAAATCCCTTAAGTTTTTCATAGATTTTTAGGGAAAATTGTGGGAAAACCTTAGGGTTTTAATTGAAAATTTTGGGTTCTAACAGTGGCTCCTATTGGGGATGAGTGATTTTGCAAATCACTGCAAGAATCCAGAATATCTTTGGGAGAGTAGACCAAGCAAAGACATGAAAAAATGAAGGAAATGGCAGATAGAGGGAATGAACAGATGAATGATATGAAAATGGAGCAAATGGAGAATGGAAAACCCTACGCTACAGTACATGGAAAGGAAATCAAAGCTTTTAGAAAGGGAAATCCTGAGAATGTCCATGTACTGGCAAACTCAGACCCTTCTTAAACTATTGTGCATGGAAGAGAACGTTTAAAGAGGCTTTGCTAAGAATTGTCCATGCATTGGCAATCCTTAATCCTCTGTACCTATCGTGGTTCAAAAATTAAACCATAAAGGATGGCCCCAGGCCACCCCAAAGAAAAACTTGCACTTTCCTCTATCATAGACCTTGTTCTGATTAAAGCTCACTAGGTTTCTTTTGAAACTATCCATTCCACCTACCTTGCAACATGTACTACCATTGAAAACCTTCAGGAAATCATTTTATTCAACTTGATTCATATTCATTTCATCACTCTACTTTTCATCATTCTTATTATCATATGAAAAACATTTACCACCCTCAGCATACAAAGTGTATCCACATTCAACAAAATATTCATAGGAATGCTCGCTGTCATATGTTGTTGAATGATTCAGCAACTGCACTGGGACCTAAAAATTTGAATGCTTTTCTTGGAAATCAAAAAATTCTATCTCATCAATATTTTAGGAAACAATCAAATCACTTTCCATTTCTTTCCTATCACCAGTTGGCATTGACACACACTTTTGATCCATACAGTCTTCTTTATACATACTTGAATCAATAAATATTGAACACTCATCATCAACAACATGCAAACCAACATCCTTTTCTTGCAGGAAAGAATTATTCAAATCACATACCTCTTCTTGGACACAAATAGATTCATGATCAGCTCCAAAAATTTCATCACTGTGAGAGATGCACATGGGGTTATATAAATTGTTACACATAGTATCTTCACTGTCAAAGCATATATGGGCTGGAAAAAGAACTCGAGAATCATATTTATGTGCATACTTCTGGCATTCAAGAGTTAACAAATCTGAAACTTGCTCACCGGTGAGTGAACATGTTTCATCCAGATCTTCTGCTATTTCTCCAACTTCTTGATAAACATCCATAGCTTCATCCTCACAGTTTGAATCACAATCTGTTATGCAAGAGAGACTCTCCATACCTTCACTATTGGATGGCATGGTACCTTCTTTAGTTGCAGCTTCTGAAACATTGCTGATGTACTCTCCAGATGATGTGTCCCCACGAATATTATTAATGTTGCAATCATCTAACAAGGTGGAAGATTGGTCCTCATCAAATTCTTCTTCATACTCACCAGTCATCTCACTATCTTCTTCATCTATGATAGTGTCCTCATTCCTTTTCTTATCTACAATGGCAATCCATTCATCTAATTGATAATAGGCATCTAGTGCCAATGATTTAGGCCAATAGATTGAATTGGGCTCATATACTTTCATGAACTACTCAATGATTTCAGACCTACTAGGTGGGAAGCTAATAGGTATTTGCCTACAAATATCCATCATTCTTCTGAATAAAGAATACCTAGATTCTCCCTTATATCTTCTTATATTTAGGAAAGCATCCAAAAGACTTTTGTTTCTTTCTTGAATTTGAAAATATTCATCAAAAGTGTTCTACTGTGAATAGATTACATTACTGCTATTGCCAAAATTCTTCCCAGTTATATCATGTGGTACTTGTGGTGTCCAAGATCTCCTGGCATTTGTGTCTTCATTATCACTATATGATGGCCTATTTGGTGATGTATTTGGAGCACATTTTACTCCCAACTGCAGCAATTGTTGGTTCACATCCTTCAACTCTCTTATTCACTGTTGTCATCTTTCTGCTTCTGCCATCTTCACAAAATGTTACTACTCCACAACATCCATACATTATATATCAAATTAAAACAGAGTCGCCACCTACTTTTTAAAAAGTAGGAAAATGAAATGGATTGTTTTGGTTTGCCCCAATAGAATCTCCAAAAAAAATGTGAGACTTTGTTGACTCTATAAATGGAAAGTCTGAAAAATCCTCCTAAGTAATTCCCAAGTAGAGTCGCCAAACTATTGGGTCTCAAAAATGCAGGTTTGAACCACGAGAGGTTTCCAAGCTCTCACAATGCTTTTGGCCAATGTACAAGGCCAATTGATGCAATTGAACCTTCTTCTCTTTAGGTTCTGCTAGACCAAGGCGGGTGAACCTATGTGAAAAATGCAGATTGAAATGTATTTCCTGTGAAACAATCTACCCACAATGGAAAAGGGAAGTGGATAGACAAAATCACTATAACTATACTACTCCTACTGCACAAAATAAAGGAGTTGAATAAGTTGTCTGATATGAAATTTTATCTCTGGGTTGAGGCAGATCAGTGCCTTCTATCCACATGGGCAATGGAGTCAAAAAATATAAAATGATATGTGTTTTCCTTCTCTGGTTTAATTCAAGTTGTTAGGCACTTTATAAAATAAAATATTATGATTGGCATAGAATTTTATTTATTTAAGGCTTGCAGAAATTATGTTGGAATGTTCTCTAACCTGGTTCTTCTTAAATTATCCAAAAGAAATCTCACAAACACTATGACTTACGTGAAGGAATTTAATTCTAACTTGTAGACACCAGCAAATAAAAATCACACAAAATGGAATATATTTTGACAAATCAGAAATATACTTGATATATGGATTTGAATGATAAAAGACCTCAAGTTGGAGACAACCAGATAAAAATTGTAAATTATTTCATCACAACAACTGAACACAGAAAGAAAATCACCAAAAAACATTTATTATCTCCATTGATCTATTTCAGGAAGGTCTATACATTATTTCCATTCCCAGTTTGAAAAATCTATCTCCTACTCTAACCTACTGCCTTTCTCAACTAATTTTTACAACCGATTTATACAATAAAATTTGAAGATTCACGACCCTTCACTTTCTGGTAAAACCATTTACATTCTATGACAGAGATAAAAAAAAATTAATTAAGTTGCCTTTCAACAAATTAAATATTGTTTACAATAATCTTGCTTTTGATTTTACATTAATACGTTTTTGCCTTTATTTCCAAATCACATTTTACCTCTATCATATTTAGCGCTTTTAATACTTCATCTTCCATAGCCTTTATTGCGCTTACCGCGGTCAACTGGTTGACTAGCTGCGGTATGGCAGTCACTGCTCCCCATCAGTCTTCACTTCTTCTTTTTGCTTCACTGCAGGCTCGTTGTTTGCTATCAGTGGTATCGTGGTGATTTGACTTTGATTGCTCCCTTACCATCTTTCTCCTTACCGCTCGACCGCTGGCTACATTTTGTCCCTCCGCGGTATAGCGGTAAGACGTTATCTGCTACCTCCATAATCTACCGTGCCACCACAGTCTCCATTTCCTCAGCCCTTGGTATCGCGATAAGCATTTACTATCTGTTTACTGCACTATCGAGGTCTCACCTCTGACTATTCGTGGTAATGCAGTACCTATCCACTAACGGCCACCTTCCAACCACCGCAATCACCATGGTCTGTGAGATAACCCCCTATGGTACCGCCGTAGGGTCTCTTAACCGTTGCCTGGTCAGTAACTTACCGCCCACCATGCCACTGCGGTGTATGCTTAGACCGCGCACGGTGGCACAGTAAACACTTCCTGCTTTCTCCCCTAGCCACTACCGCCATACTGCTGGCCCATTGTGGGAGGTCGCGGTAATGCGGTAAGACCATGAAAGGAAATGAATATGATCGCAATGAAATATAAGTCAATTTTGACTCTTTTGAATGGCGGTAAAGGTATTTGAACATTATGGATGGGGAAAATGAAATTTTCAGGGAAAGATAAGAAAATAAAGGGCATGAATAAATAAAATCCCTTAAGTTTTTCATAGATTTTTAGGGAAAATTGTGGGAAAACCTTAGGGTTTCAACTGGAAATTTTGGGTTCTAACACGCTTACTGAAGAAGGCAATGGGTTGCTCCATATTTTCATTATTTAGTTGTGTGAAGACAACTGATATGTTTCCTTTTCCTCTAAAATTGTAAAGAATGAAGTCCTTGTCATAGTTGGTATTAACAAGGTTGGGAGCCTGAGCAATTTCTTATTTCATAGCCTCAAATCTATCCTTCCCTTATTTTTTCCAATTGAAGACCATATTTTTCTTCAGCATGGAGGTGAGAGAATTTACCAAAGCAACAAGGTTGGGAATGAATATTCTCACAAAATTATTTTTTCCTAAGAATCTTTGTAATATTTTGTTGTGGTTGGGGAGTGGAATGGATAGGATGGACTCCACTCTCACTAGATCAATGACCAAACCATCTTTGGAAACAATGTTTCCAAGTAGTTTTCCTTGGTTAGTTGCAAAGACATTTTTTTGGATTTAGGGAAATACTCCATGCATCTCTTGAAGAATTGTTCAAGGTGGTTGAAGTGATCACTTGCATGTTTTGAAAAGACTATTATTTCATTCAATTATACCAACACAAATTATTTGAATACACCTTGAAATTCCATGTCCATGGCTCGTGAAAAGGTGGAACTAGCATTGGTTAACCCAAAAGGCATCTTGTAATAAGAATAGGTACCCCATTTGGTACTAAATATTGTCTTATGTTGATCAGATTCATGGACTAGAAATTTATTATAGTTTGAGTAGCCATCTAAGAAATAAAATCTTTCTGAACCACTAATATTTTGTAGAATTTTATCCATGGAGGGAAGAGGATAGTGATCATTTAGGGAGGCTCTATTTAGATCTCTAAAGTCAACACAAAATCTTATTTCCCCATTTTTTTTTTGATAGGGATTAATTTTTCCACCCATGAAGAATGTTTGATGGGAAATATGATCCTAGATTCTATTAATTTAGTTAACTCCTTCCTCATCAGGTTTTTGTTTCTATCTTATAGGTTTAGCATCTGGGTCTAGCTCAATGGTGTGATGGGCCAAGTTAGGATCTCAAAACCTTTTAAATCCTCATAGGTCTAAGAAATCACATCATCATAAATCTAACAAATCTTAATGAAATTTTCATTGTCAATTTCAAAACATACCTTCCCTAGATCCAAAGATCTTCCTTCTGCAATTGCAATTAGCTTGTAGTCTCCCTTTTTTGCAACTAGGTTAATTTTATTTGTCTTCAACTGGTCATCTAAATTAAAGATACCCTCAAGGGAAATGAGACTTTTTGGAAAAAAATTACTATTTAGCTACGTAATCTAATCTTCATATTGGCCTCTCAACTTAGACCGGTTTTTATCCAAAAAAATCTACCTCCTCTTGAAGAAAATTGACATTTTTTTATCATTTTAAAAGACCTACCAATTTACCTAGTTTTTTGGAATAGAAAGCATTACAATGAGCTTGATATGTTTCTCTTTTTTTTCTCACAATGTGTTGGTATGTCAAATTGAGCACCAACTATTGCAAGTCTGTCAACATGCTTATTTTGATCTCTAGGGATAGTTCAGATGGAAAAGTCATCAAAACCCTCGATCAAATCCCAAAACCTATGTTTGTAGGATATGAGTAGGTTATTCTTGGTTATGATATTTCTGATTTTTTTGAAAACTAATTCACTATCTTGAAATACTTGCAACAATTTGATCTCTCTTTTTTGTGGAAGTTGGAGACCTTGGATGAGAGCTTCATACTCAACCACATTGTTAGTGCAACTAAACTGAACTCTAAAAGAGAAGTAATACTTCTCATTACTTGGGGATACCAACATTATACTAGAACCTAAACCATTCTTATTTTTGGATCCATCAAAAAATAACTACCTCAACCCCTTTGGATATTCTTGAGTTTTCACGAGATTGGGGATAGGAGTATCCTATTCATGAATGCAGTAAGTGCCAAGACCAATATTTTTTGCTTTGGTGAATGGGTCAAATTGATGTTAATTACCTCATTCATATAACAAACAATCATGAACCTCATCCAAAAAAGTGGTATGATCACAAACAATACAGTCTTCCTTTTGATCATGTAATGTGTAATTCATATTCATGAGGCTGGGTTTGTAGGGTTCAATATTATTTTTGAAATGATTTAAGCTTTGATAGTCACTTTGGTACCATACCTAGTTCTAAATAGCATGTGGGACCAATCAAAACATAGATATCCACCTATCTTAATGATGAAATCTCTAGACAAACATATGGAAAATAAGGAAAGGAGGTCTATGACTGAAATTTCTTACAACATTGTGTATCCAGGGTATGCATGTAATGCCAATTTTAAATCATTGATGACCCCCATTGTATTGACAACAATACCATCCAAGTGCACAACTCCCTTGGCCAGAGGTTCATACTTAATTCCAAGAATATCAACTACATTTTTTGGTATAATAGAGTTCCTAGCACCCAAATCAATCATATGATTATGTACTATATAATATCCAATAATTAATGATAAATAGAAAGGGGTGGCTTACCGATTTTACTTGAATTTCCCTCTTCCTTGGGTTGCAGTAATTTAGTTGGAGGAGTAGTTCCTTCTTTTGTTGGCATATCATTTAGCTACTTGAACCCTTCCAAAGCTTGTTACAACAAATCCCTTTGAGATGGGATGCAAAAAGCCTCCCACATGGTGACATTTAGGTTAGCCTTATTCATTTGATCAACTATGTTGAAAGGAGGATGCACAACCTTAAATGGAACCTTTGAAATAACAAGGTATAAATTTGTTGATTGGATAACTTGTGGTTGTTCCTGTGCTTTGTTACTCTTACCAAAAGTTTTATTTGGTTGTAGTATTGTTTTCCTACTTGCTAGACAAAAAATTATAGTGGCATTGGGAATTTGAGAGGTTGATGCTTGACTAGCTATGCAATATATATCATTATCCACTACTATTTCCTTTGACCTTGTATTATGGGCTACTACATCTACATCATCACTTAATTGGTTTAGACCATAAAATCTCTCTCATGCCAATTGACCAATGCAGAGTCTCCTAGCATTCATCTTGCTACCGATAGATACTTGGTTTGCATCAATTTTTTTCCCTAAAGACGAGGGTTCATTTTGAACCATTAGAGCTTGCACAAAATCTCCATTTTGACAAGAATTTTGATTATGTGGTTGATTGCATGGATAGCACTAGTCATGTTCCTAACCTAAGTTATTCTAAAATAGAACAAGATCCTTTGAAGTATTATTAGTGGTTGGATTTATACTATTCAAGGGATTCACATAATTCCATTGTTTTTTCCCTTGGTATGGCTATTTGTTTTGCTAATCATTTTGATTTTGGGACTAGTAAGGTCTACAATTTTTGTTGGAAATTCAAGGTGAAACTTGCAACAATAGAACTTAATAAAGTGGTTTTCAAATCTGAAATTATGTTTATAAGATTACCAATAATGTATTATTTGATTAGCAATTCCAAACATGAAAAAAAAACAATACCACAAGTTGACATCCACAAGTGACATAAGATATATGTGGAGAAACCCTTGCAGGGAAAATCTCCACACCCAAAGAGATCCAATGTTTGTATTAATCTTCAAATGAGATGTAATAATACAATACTTCATTACTTTGACAACCTATAAACAAACTCTATCAAACCACCATCTCAATGATCCAATATATAGAAGTTTGTGGGAGAGAATAGCACAAATGGTATCCCAAAAAAAGAAGAAAAACCACCTAGAAAAACCCACACCCCCTTAGTGGATAGCCCAAAAAACATGGTAATAAATATTAAATGAACACATGGTCTTCAAATGGGTGCCTAACCCATAACCAATGCGAATTGGAAAATACCAAGTGCTCCATAACTCTTCGATACCTTTGACAGCTTCATGCAAGAACATGCACCAACTTGCAAACTTGGGCACCCCACCATGCAAAAAATGCAAATAACATGCAAGAAAATGCAGTACAAAGTTGTCCCCACCCATAAGTTGGACACCCAAAGGGAATATGGTCTCAAGATACTTTGTAACTGTCACCGTAGTGGGTCCACCTCTTTGAATCTAATTATGTGCTTCTCAACATAGGTAATGCATAGGTGCATCACCTCTCTTGAAAGGAAATATCCAACAAGTCGCTAAAAATCACCCCAAGGTCTCTCGGGTGTCAGATCATGACTTGCATAGAATATATCAATTGATGTTTGATGTGATCTTCCTGGTAATCATAGGGAAGACTTGCGGAAGTTAGGCTAGAAGGAAGTTGGATATGCAAATGGAGTTTTTTAAGATGGAAAGTTGTTGTACATTTTTTATAGGTTCAAACAACAGTCTTGAACTCCATTTTTTATTTAAGATTTGGCTTTACAATGTGCAATGAACCTTAGCATAGGTTACTTATTAAAAAAAAGGAAAAAGGGTAGGGAAGAGAGAAGGTTCCTGGACCAGCAACTACTAATGAATAGTGATCATGGAGGTCTCTACTGAGAACAACTTCCTTAAACAAAATTTCACTTAACCATAAATTTCACAATCATAAAATTTGTGCTATCTTCTAAAGACTGTAGAAATTTTACCATTCATTCACCATATAAATGCATGAACAAAGATAAAGATTTAAGGAAGCTTCAAATATAAGTCCAAACTAACTTTACACAACCATCTACCAGCAGCAAACAACCAAAAGTAAAGACAAAGAAGGCATCTACACAGCATAAATTTTCACAACCATGGAACAACATTACTAAATCTATCAAAGTTAACTGAAAGGAAATGGAACAACAAATTAAATCTAATTAAATCATCTAACTATGAGAGAAGAATCATGAAACATGCAAAGAAACTCAGAAATCCACCAAAATCAATGTATTTCTATTAAAATATTTGTAGCATGTCACTACAACAACTCAACTCTCCCTTGAAAATGAAAGGATGCCCCCTATTTATAGTGTCCCAAAAGTAGAACATGTGGCCAAGATTGATTTACATTTGTGTGGCCAAGATTCACTATAACCTAGTGTTCTACCTACCCCACAATATATTACATTTTAAAATACAATTTTGTATTTTCCCTATTTTGTCTTTAGTGGCAGTGTTGTAACGTTTTGTCTTCTTGTTGATTGCTCTTTTGTTTCAGCTATTTTGTTAGAAACTCTTCATCAATAATAGGGTTGCCCTCTTTCTTCTTCAAAGTAGCATACTCCATGAATTTTAGGATCACTAACTGGAGCTTATCAACCTCTATGATGTCGGATCACAGCACTTGGTAACTCCCTTCCTTGGAATTGTCAACGAGCTTCCCCTAGTCTTCATCATATTTGGCAGCGTGGTCCCTGAACAACTCAAACTGGGTGAAGGTGTCACGTACTGATTTTTATCAATTATTTAATTGCAAATATAAATCATGAGATTTGTATGTTTATGATTAGTTGATTATAAAAATGGAAATTGAAATGCAAATGCAAATGAAATGATTTGAAATTCATTATTATGAAGTTCAAGGATTGTCATTGCTGATGAGAAATTAAGTGCAAGTGAATGCAAGAAAAGGTGAACGAGAATGAAGGCGAGAAAATTGATCAGGTAGAGTCATTTTAGCCATTAGATGTTAATGAGGATGATGGAATCTCACACACACACTTAGTTATTATTTTAATGTATTTTTGTGATGATTATATTTGTAAATTTAAAATAAGTTTATTTGATTGCTTAAATTTATGTGACAAAAAATAATATATTATTATTAATGGCAATTTGATTATTTTATGAGAAAAGTGATTTTTTTTAAATAATTAATTCTTTGTGTAAATATTTTTATTTTAGTCAAAAATTATAATGCTTTTATTATTTCAAACTATGGGAATAAACCTTTAATTGTGAAAATATAGATATTAAAGGATAATCATATATTGAATTCTATGTTTGAAGAAATAGATAAATATTAAATTAAGTTATTAAAAATAAATTAGAAAACAACAATACGTTCAAAATTTAAATTTAAATTGAAATCAAAACAGTAGTTATCAAATTGAAAACAAATATCTTTCAATCAATTGGCATGCAATCAGAGATTGAAACTTGGAGTCATGGCCAATTTGGCTGGAGATCAAGCATGAATTGTGGATCGAACTTTGTTAACAACTCCACCATTGCATGAGATTGAGGGGGAGGAAGAAAAATTCATTTTTGGAGGATAGAGGTAGAAAACAGAGAGAGAATTCATCTTATTTTGGGATGTGCCAGGAGAGAAATAGCTTTGAGGTAGATTGAGTTTGCAAAATATTGATTTCCCCATGCAGGGCTACAAGAGACAGGGAGAGTTTGACTTATAAAGTGGATCTGAACTTACACATATGTAGGGAAAGGAGAGAATAGGGTGTGCAGAAGGGAAGAAAGGTGAAGGGCGTGTGGGAAGAAGGAGAGAAGAGGCGCACAAGGAGAAGAGTGCATGGGTGGAAGGAGGGAAGGAGGGAGAACGCAACTTGAAGGAAATAGAAAAATAAACAGAGTCTTCCCTCCATTTCTACACAAGCAGCAAGTGAAGAGTCGGCCAAAGGTAAAGAGAGGTAGGCACGGCCAGAGGTAAGGAGGAGAATAGTCATATCTTCCATGAGGCATGCCTAAGAGAAGGAAGAGGCGCGACAGGGAAGAGAAGGAAGGAGGGAGCAGGGTAGAAAGGAGAAAGGAGAGGATACACAGGGTGAGGAAGTAAGAAGAATGTGCATGAGAAGAGAGGAAGGGAATTCAAAAACAAAAGAAGTAAATCTTCATACGCAAGTGAATAGAAAAGGCTCGGACAGAATTGGAGAGGAATCTAAGGGTGGAGAACAAAAAGGAGAAGGTTGTTGCCTAAGTTACATGCACAAACACAGTCAGAAACAAAAGAGGATTTTGAACAAAAGAACAGCTATAGAGAAAAATTACTAGGTAGATTCAATGAAAACAAATTCATAGTCAATTCCAAACTCAGTTTCATTCTTTTACTTTTGTTCTTGTATTTTAATTTGAACAGAAAGAAAATCATTGTTTTTAATCAAATTTAGAAGACAAATCAAACACCAGACTGAAATTTTATGGAGACAAAGAACAACTTAAACAAAAAATTGTTGAATAGCTAGAACATAAAACTATAAAAGATAGTAGATTTATTTATTTTTATTAAATTCCGATTTAGTAAATTCTGTGTTTGCATATTTAAAGATTTCAACAAAAAACAGTATGTTGTAGATTCAAAAAAAATCAAACTGTCAGAGAGAGATAAAATTGTCAAAACAAAAGAAACATAAAAGATAGTGATTTTGATTTAATTAAAATTGTTGAATGTTTTCCAAAATGTTAAGATTAAATAATTTTGTGTAAAGATTTATGCTTGAAAAGTAAAAATGAAATTAGATAATTTTATGGAAATGAAACTTAAAATTGCTACGAAACAGAAGAAATTGAGAGGTGTTTATGTTTTTAAAAGAGAGTATTTTAAGAGAAATATGAAAAACAAAAAAGAAAAGAGAAATAAAGTAAAATATAATTACTTTGAAATCAATCGAGTTAAAGAAAGGCTATATTAAAGTGTTATTAAATCTCATGAGCAAATGAACCGAGAGAATGTGTGCTCATTTATCTTGATTTATATGTATTAGTTACATACTTGAGATACACCCTCTTTATTTTATTTTATTTATTTATTTTTAAAATGAACATAATGATATTTATGACTGAAATATGTGAGATTATTGCATTAAATACCATGTTTGATTGAAAGATAAAAGTGCAGTTCATGTGTTTGTGAAAGATAATTTTTGACTTTGAATGGAACCATGCATGCTTGATAAATGAATGTGCATGACATGTGTTTATAAAGTTACCTTCTGGGTGGGGTGCCGAATATGGGTTTCTAGAGAGTGTCGCTTTGCTTTTCCAAAACTACTATTATTTGTCGTGCATGACATTTTACTTGGCCAAGTAGCTTAAGGACCATTGAAATAGATGGAATGAAATTAACTCTCTACCATATCCTAGTATCGAACTTTCTTGTTTCTCAAATAAATTAGAAAAATTAAAATGCTTGTGGATTTACTAGTTATACTAGGCACGCACCAGATTCCATCTTGCTTGTTGACTGATTTTTGCTAAGCGATTCGTGCAGGGTCGAGTATTCTTTGAATTAATAAGGAATTACAGGGAAGCATAAGCTTTGAGGTTGGGCGGAAAAAACACCTGATTCTTGTTCTCGTCTTCATGTTTGAAGATATGCAATTGGATTGAAGATCAACAGATGATTTCTTCATATATGTATTATTTTATTCAAGAATTAATTATTGTAGAACTTAAGGCAATAGAATGCCTAAGTCTTATATGATTGTTGTAGAGCTTAAGGTGACCGAATGCCTAAGTCTTGAATTGTACACTTTTGGTTACAAAAGCTTTTGTATTATTAATGTCGTGTAAGATGACACATGTATGAATTTAATTGGAAGTATCTTGAATCTTTTCGTAGACTTTAAGTCATTATTTTGGAAAATTTTGGATAATATGAAATCTATTGAATGGAGTTTCGACTTTCTTTGGAATATAAATGAATTTATTTAAGGAATTGTCGTGTGTTTGGAATTAAAGAGTTTCGCTCCTTACATTTGGTATTAGAGCTAAAAGTAGAACATGTGGCCAAGATTGATTTACATTTGTGTGGCAAAGATTCACTGTAACCTAGGGTTCTACCTACCCCACAATATATTACATTTTAAAATACAATTTTGTATTTTCCCTATTTTGTCTTTAGTGGCAACGTTGTAATGTTTTGTCTTCTTGTTGATTGCTCTTTTGTTGCAGCTATTTTGTTAAAAACTCTTCATCAATAATAGGGTTTCCCTCTTTCTTCTTCAAAGTAGCATACTCCATGAATTTTAGGATCACCGGCTAGAGCTTATCAACCTCTATGATGTTGGATCACAACACTTGGTAATTGCCTTCCTTGGAATTGTCAATGAGCTTCCCCTAGTCTTCATCATATTTGGCGGCGTGGTCCCTGAACAACTCAAACTGGGTGAAGGCTTGGGTGGAAAAACACATGAAATCAGTAGTAATTTCCCCTGACATTCCATCTTCTATCCTCTTTTGAAAATGAGGTTTTATCTATTTTGGATTAATTTGGGCAATAGGCACATCATACCCTGTCATTAACTTTAAATACTGGCTGCAATCCGCCCATACCTCCTTGGACCAGTCAATATTTGGATCTACCTTTTCGAGCACCTGCACCAACCTTTCTTTTTGATTCTCAAAGTCTTGATTCCAAACATCCATTAGCCAGTGAGCATCTTCCTTGAATACAAATTATTTCTCCCGAATCTCGCTTGGCAGCTTAAGGATGGCCTCAATCTTTCGGTAGGTAGACTCATACTTCCTTGGGAAGTCAATGCAAATTTTTCTCGTACCCTCAAGAGACTTTCGTATATCCAAGAACTTGTTCGTTGTCTGAATAGTGCGATTGATGCCCATGTTTCCAGTAACAAGGACCTACCGGAACCAGTTCTCCATGGTCTTATCTAAGTTCTTTCTTTTTTCCAGTTTTTCTTTCTGCTCTTTAGATAGCAGTAGTAGAAGGAATGAGGATGTGATATGTTGTTCTTCCAATGAGGACCACTACTGAATTAGAGCTAGGGGTACCTATCATAAGCCTTGAGTTCTCTGCCAAGCTTTTCGTTTAGAGCTCTGAATAAACCATTGTAGTGTCTTTGTTCGGCCAATAAATATACCAGATATGAAGTCATATAGAACTTGGAGGTCTTTTTAACATTCATGAATTGTTCATGGAAGCAGTCACTGATTATTCCTCCCCAATAAAATGCAGTGTCTTCTCCAAGGAGAATCTTCTCAACGAAGTAGACCATCCACCCCTGAAAATAGGCCTCAGTAGGGAGGCCCATTACTCTGCTTAGCAGGGTGACTAAATTGTGGTAGTCCTCGAAGACATCGCTATGAAATAGCTCCTGAGGAACTTTTACAGCACTTCCCCTCTTCTCCTTAAGCCAGTACTAATTTATGAGTTTATTACACTCCATGGGGTCTTTTGATTACATTTCCTTGCACTCCTTGATAGTAGGTAGTTCCATCTCCCCAAAGGTAGGGATATAAAAGGTCTTTGTTATTCCTAAAGCTGACATGTCGGCCATAATGTTCCCATCTCTGTCAACTATTGTTCTTGTTTCTGGCTGATATACCTCCCTACAGGCCATTAGTAGTTCGGGGGCAACCAAAGAGGGAGGGAAACCGAAAGCTTTAGCTATGTCGCTACTTCTGATTGATATTGCACTTTCGGTTTTGGAGTTGACCCTGGCCCTTTGTATGAAATCATCAATGTTGACATGTCTGATGTTGGTGTCAGAGATATCCTTCCACTTAGTGGTTTGGATGGTCCGGGCCCTAGGGGCCAGACTTCCCTGGTCATAATGTTGTTTTGAAGGGCGACCAAGGCAGGGAGACCCAAATGGTTTCCCCCGACCTCAAATTTGGATAATTTGAAGTGTTCAGGAGGGAGAGGGTCATATTTCAGCACGTGGGTCAATGTTGGTTTTTAGATTGGAAGGCATTTGGATCATTATTAGGGCACTTAGAGCCATGAAGAGGGAAAGTTGTCAAGTGTTAGCTGTTTGGAATGGCTTCAGAGAAATGATTTTCTAGGGGCGGAGTTCCAAAGTCTGGAACTCGTGAGTCTAAAGGACGTCAATAAAGTCTTGGAGTTTCAGCACATCAGGTCAAGGAGGTCAGGAATCCATTGGAGAATGGTCATGAGAAATGGCGAGCCACGGAAGGAAGTCCGATGGGAGCAACCTGGAAAATCGGACCAAAGGTTGGAGTTTACCTTCATTTCCTTCGCTGAATTCTTGGAGACGATCGGAGTGTCAGGGCCCAGAGGCTAGGAGGATGGTCTGGGTTCTCCGTTTTGGACAGTCTAAACGAGACGGAGTCCCGACAGTGGAAATCCAGTGGTTGGGGTCTAGTGAAGGTAAGGATGTGGAGTTTTTCTGATTTTAACTCATTCTTGATCATGCAGAAGTGAGGTGTTTAGGACACGAGGGTTGGGAGACAGTCCTACCACAATCATTTGAAACAACAAAATGGTAACAATAGCTCGTTGATGGAGGTCCGTGAACCAGGATCCAATGGTTGTTGGGATGCATCGACTTTAGTTAGCATGCTCAGTGGCGTAGAGCAAGGTGGGCGATGAGGCTCAGTTGGATGTGGCGAGAATGTTGTTCAAAATGGAGAATGGGAAGTGACCCCCGAGCGTGGAATTCTGAGGTCCAGAACGCGTGGGGAATTCATCGTTTCAAGGTCCAATTTTGTTTAGCTTAGTTTATGGTGAAGGAGATGCCCAGACCCAAAGGGCGTGAACACCCTACCGAAAGAACAACACTCGGGAGATGAAGTTTCGCACTTGATTCTTTAGGTGTTTGAAGGATTTTATAATCATTTAATGACATGGGTTTTGCATTTTATTCCTTCCTCTATTGAACCCATACAATCTTACCCCTTTTCATATGTCACTTAAGCATGAAATCATTAAAAAATGTGATAAGAGGTTAAACAGCTAACTCACCTCAAGAAATTGATGAATAAAGTTGGCGAATCCTCAAAGAACGGTGAAAGAAACTCTCTGGTGCGATGGCGACGAAGGCTCTACACTCTTCTGATCTTCTTGACATGTGAAAATGACATGACAGTGCTACTATTTAAACCCTTAAGTGTAATTAATGCACTTAATTAGTGTGGGTACGGTAGACAAAGAGGTTGGTGGGTTTGAAAATCAGGACAGCGGCGGGAGGTCCGGAACCCGGAGGCTAGAATGACGTGAGGCGATGACCATCCAAAATATGCCAAGTGAAAAGGAAATAGCGAAGACGGATCCAAAGTTTGAGGGTCAGAAAGACATAGGCAGATGACCATCTGAGACAATGAACGCGTGAAGGAATCCTGGGGAGGGAAACCCAGCAAGTCAAGCTCGAAGAGAACAACAGATGACTGTTTTCAGCGCAAGTTTAAAATAGAGATTAAGGATCTGAAACTCGAACACTAGAAGGACGCAAACCAAAGGTCGTTTGAAAGAGAAAATCCAACAAGGAAACCCAGCAGGGGAAACCCGACGAGCAAGGCCTAGGAGGTGCCATGGCCGCCTGCAAAAGGAAAAGTTCCAAAGGAACACCGAGAGGACACAAGACTTAGCAAAACTTGAGGGGGTGAAACATGGTCAACCTAAGATGGAACTTCAGAGGTACGCTGACCATCTAGGACACAAAAATGGGGGTACACAAAATGAGGTGGTGGAAAAACAACTTGGCAAGGTGGAAGAGAGAGAGGGTCCCCGTTCTGAATGGGGCATGTGTACAGAGGGCACAAACAATGGTGAATCTATTGGGAGAACGCTCCTGAGTGTTCAAGGGATAAGTATTCATTAAGGACCCAAAATCTCTTGTTTCGCAGACCAGGGCTAATATCTAGAAGTGACCTAGGAGAATGAGATCCTTAGTTGAATCAACTTATAAACATCTCAGAAGTGTATGTGTGTAGTGAATTCATTCCTTCCCTCGAGAACGGTGACAATAAGTGGTTGATCAAATGAGCAAGCTACATGAATCGTCCAACTACCAAAAGTAACCTGGACATTTCCCTGATGGACTTGTAGCTGTGACCTCACGAATATTGCTCCACTGCCGATCGGGTGTCCATAGCCCCGGTAGAGTTACCCACATGCCCATATGGTTGCTTGATTTCATAACTTTCTTTCTTTCTTTCTTCCTTTTGGATTTTCTTTCTGCACTTTATTATTTTTCTCAATTGTGTAAGCATTGAAGCCTATGGTGGGTTTGAGAACCACAGTGGTCATTGGAGAGGACTTAAGATTTTTCACTTACCATATTATCATAGCCACTATTGCATGACCCTTCAGAAATAATTAACATGTGTTTTGTGCAAGATTTGACATGAATGTAAAAGGATCCAACCCAGGATCAAGTTCCAAAATAGAGTTCAAATGAGGAAATCATCCCATCTAGGCAGCTATTAGAGACTAATAGTCGAGATTGAATGTTTATCCAGCAAACACTAAGAGCGGGAAGAAAAATGAGCCATTCATTGTACGAGCACAACCACCACAGAAGGAGTGAAAAGCCACTCATCAGAAGAACAAAATGGTCGAGAGATGAGCAAAACAAATCAACACAAAACAACAAAACAAAAGGCAAGCCAAAGCAACCTATTCTAACATATGTACAAATATTTATAAGAATAGCTCTACACAAGCTTAGACTTGGAAGTAATGCTTTAAATGTTGCTCATTGACAAGCAATGGGACGTCCTCACCAGTTAAAGTTTTTAAATGAAAAGCATTGTCTCCCAGAATTTTCGATATTTGAAAGGGGCCAAGCCAAATCTTTTTGAATTTATTGTGTCCCCCTTTCTTTTCATGGGCCTTGTCCCAACATAGGACTAGAAATGCAATTCTAAAGGCCTTAATTTTAGCTTGACGATCGAACCATCTCTTGACTATGCCCTTATACTTGGAAATTTTTTCTATTGCGCGATCTTGTACTTCTTCTAAGTGTAAGAGCTCAGCTAACTAAGCTTCTCTAAGGTCCCCTCCTTCATCAAAATCATTGATAAACTAGAGGGTGGAAATTTTAAGGTGTATTAGTAAGATAGGCTCTAAGCCATAGACCAAATGGAATGGGGAATCTCCCAGGGCAGCCTTGTGATGGGTGTGATTCACCCAAAGGGCGAAACGAAGCTGGGTATACCAATCCTTGGGATTCCTATCAAGCAGTTTCTTAATCACGATGATCTAGTTTTTGTTGGTAGATTATGCAAGGCCATTGCCCTGAGGATAGTAATTGGATGAAAATTTGAGGGTGATGCCATAATCAAACGCCCAGCTAGAAAATTTAAGTGAGGAGAAAGAAGGGCCATTATCACATACCAATGCATACGGGAAACCAAAGCGATTTAAAATAAATATTTCAAGGAAATTAGTAACTACCTCTGTGGTACATTGCCTACATGAAATAGCTTATGTCCATCTAGTACAATAATCAAAGGGGGTTAGAATGTAACTGTAACCTATGAATGATGGTGGGCTTACCGAACCAATGAAGTCGAGACCCCATTGCGCGAACGGTCTTACCTCTAGGACTAGTTGTAGTGGGGCAACATTCCTTTCTCTATTCATTGTGGTCTAGAAAACATAACATGTGCAAACATGACTATCAGCATCCTTGAAGACCATAGGCCAATAATATCCTCCTCTCAAGATTTGATGTGCAGTAGAAGGACCGAGACCATGACCCATCCCAAATTTATTATGAAACTCCTTCAAGATGCAATCTGCTTTTTCTTTGCCAAGGCATCTCAGATAAATGCCTTCATGGTTCTGCTTGTACAATATGGCTCCCTGCAGCATGTAGTTGCTTCTCTTCAGTCCAAGGGCACTTTTTTGGACTCCTTGCAAGTGGGGCAAACATTTGTGATTCAACAGATAGCACACTATGTCGTCATACCATTCTCTCGGAGAGACATCCTCTAGCTGGTCTTGCTGAATTGTGAGCTTGGGCCCAACTTCAGCTGTTGCTTCGGCTATTTTTCTGGTAAGGGCTTGCCCTCTAACAAATTTCATCAGTTGAATTTCCATATCATATTCTTGTAGTAGGGTTACCCATTTGGCTCCACGTTCTCCCAACTCATTTTGCATGAGCAATGTCTTGACTGTGGGGTCGGGCATGATGGAAAATATTTTTTTTCTCAAGATGTAATGCCTGAATTTCTTGACTCCTTGGATGAGAGCATACGCTTTCTTTTCAAAATTGTGATATCTGAGCTCAATCTCCTTTAATGGGGCACTCATGAAGGCTATCAGTTGCTCACTCCCGTCATTGTCTTTCTAAGTCAATATGCTAGCACATAAGTGGTCTGAAGCAAACGAATAAATATAAAATGGATTTAGATAGTCGGGACTGAATAGCACAGGTGCATCAACAATTGCTTTCTTGATCTCTTCAAAAGCCTGGTTGGCTTCCAGGATCCACTCAATTTCGGCATCTTGCTTTAAAATTGCATTGAGCGACTTGACGATTTCAGCAAAGCCCGTCATGAATTTTTTGATGAAGTTTATTTTCCCAAAGAAGGACTTTAACTCTTTCTTGTTGCCTCGCAACTGGATTTTCATGATGGCTTGGATGCATTCGGGGTCAATGGATATTCCCTTTTCTGAGAGGACATGTCCAAGCAATTTTCCTTCAGTGACCCCGAAGATACACTTCTTCGGATTGAGAGACACCCCAAATTCTCGGTACCTTTGAAAAACTTCGCACAAATCAGCAACATGATCACTTTGTTGTTTTGAGAACACTTTCAAATCATCCATGTAGATGATTATGCATTTTCCAATCAGATCCTTGAAGGCAATGTCCATTTCACATTGAAATGTTACGCTGGCATTGATGAGCCCAAATGACATTCATCTATAGGCAAAGGTGCCCCACTTGGTGGTGAATATTGTCTTATATCGATCTTCGTACTGCACCATAACATGGTTGTACCCTAAGTATCCATCCAAGAAAGACATCATCTATGAACCGTTAACTATCTGTAATACCTCATCTAATAACATCACATGATAGTTATCCTTTTTTGACACTCTGTTCAGATTGTGGAAATCAACACACAGCCTGATTTCTTTGTTCTTCTTTCTAACTAGAACCAAATTGGCTACCCATGTAGAGTGCCTAACTAGAAAAATAATCTTGGCAGACAACAATTTATGCACTTCCTTGTATATGATTGGCTCCAGTAGAGCATTGACAAGGCAATGCCTCTATCGAAACGAACTCACATTCGGTTTGAGAGGGATGGTGTGGGTGATGATTCATGTATCATATTTTTTCAAATCTTCATAAATCCAAGCAACGAAATCATGGTACTTTCGCAAACCATCCACTATACCCTTTCTTTCTTTTGGTGTGCACACATTTCCAATAAACACATTCTTAATATCCTCAGTCGTTCTAAGGTTATAGGTGTCACATTGGTCACTGATGGGATCCCTCTTTGTTTGTTGATCATGTCCTTTGATCTAATCCAGATAAAATATATGTTCTAGTTGAACCATTCCCCTTAGGATAGTGTTGGTCTTGAGGTTGATGAACCCTTCTATATCTAGCTCGACCTCTTCAGACTCTATCTCATCAATTATTTGGGTGGCGAACACATCAGAACTGGTGATGAAATCCAGGATGTGTTTGTCATCATTAAATACCTAGAAATTGGCTACATTATCTGGCATGGACGAAATGGAGGTGAGCTCAACAGTAAAACTTTTGCGGCCAGACAATGACAATGGCTGCAAGGTTCTAGCCGCTTGTGCTAAGGCATTGGTAGTTTGATTTTGAGAGTGTGGGATCAGTTGGATATTGAATGCATATAGTCCCTCTAACATATCCCATACCCTATGCCTATAATTAGCGAGTCTCCGGTCATAGCAAGAGTAGAGCTTTCTTACTTACTTTATGACCAACTCAAAGTCCCCAAAGACTTGCAACATTTTAACACCCTTCCTTAACGCCATGAGGAGCCCCAAGACCAGTGCCTCGTATTTTGCTACATTATTAGTGCAATAGAATTGAAGTCTATGAGCAACGAAGTACGAGTTACCTTTGGTACTGATTACCTTGAAGCCAACTCCAACTCCATTCTTGGATTTGGATCCATCAAAGCGTAGCGTCCAAAACCCAGGAGAGTCCTCGATCTTGGAATTAAAAGATCTAACCTTCTCCCTTGATGGCAGCCTCATTTCAGCAACCCTTTGAGGTTGTGTGGATTCTAAACGTATCTGATCTGGTGATGTTAACTGATCCCTCTCCCTTGGAGTGATCTATCCTTTGATATGCTCAATTTTTGTTTGCCATAAACAACATTCAAATTCTAAATGGGCAGCATTGTGCACCCTACACAAACTAGGCAGTAGGAGTTCCTGAAAAATTCATTCTAGCTCCCAAACTGAGCTGATCTTGTACACATTTCTCCCTAAAATCTTAGAAGCCATCCAGCAATCCAAGATTACCATCCTCGCAGGACTCTTCATCATTTGACTCGATCAACATTTCATACTCTGAGGGGTACGGGCTAGGTTACCAGGTGGAATGCACAATACCAGAAGAACCTCCCTGGTTGCTTCTTCTTCAAAGCATTCTTGTTCATTTGAATATGACACTGGAGAATAATTTCCCAATTCTATTTCATTAAACAAAAAATATTTGTGTTATTATATTTCATGATCATAAACTTCATACGGGGCTCTTGATCTATTCGAATCTAACTTGGCATCCCTTTCCATGGAAGCCATAGGTGAGAGTAGTTAGTTGCGGCATATCCATTCAATGTTCTAGTGAAATCCCTGCTTAAAATTATACCATAGGTGTCGAGGATATCCACAACTTGGATGTCAATGGTTTGTTGTATTATGGGATCAACATCAATTTGCATGGGTATCATTGATGTTGTAGAGCTTGAGTAAGCCCTTGAATTTGTGAAGGGTGAGAAACCTGCCCCAAAGAGGGTAGAGGACCAAAAATATTTTGTCCCAAGTCTATGCTAGCGATGATGGCCTCAACATAAGCATCTATTAATCTTGCAAGTGGTGGTCACATCCTTTTTACCAATGTTGAAGTAAGATTGTCTAATGCCGCATAATAAACTGGCAAGACAATAGCATCATTGAGCGCATAGGGGTCCTATAGCTGAGTATATGCCCTATGGAAGTGATCATTAAAGGAGTCAATCGATTCATTGACCTCTCTTCGGATGGACATAAACTATCGGTACAACTTTGAAGGACTGATTGGAATCTTAAATTTCTGCAAGAAGGCATTCTTTAGGAGGTCCCATGTGTTGATAGTTCCTTCTGGCAAGTTGACATACCAGTAAAAGGCCTCTTCCCCCAAGGAGTAGGGAAAGAGCCGGAAAGCCACATCCTCATAAATAATATGCATAGTCTTCAAGGCTATCTCAAAAATCTTAATATGTTCCCCTGTTGTCCTCTGCGGATCCCAAGGGTTGAACTTCATGCAAAATATTTTGGGATTTTTTGGCATATCATGTTACAAGTTGAAGACCAAAGGGGATAGATTGTTGCCCCATGCCATTGGAGGTGGAGGTGGAGGTGATTGTGCCAGAATGACTTGAGGTTGCATAGAGGGAACAACAATCAATGGGATAACACCCAGGAAAAAGGACTATGTTGGTCTGGAAGGAAACATCTAGCCCGGTTGAAGCAGCAGCCTAGAAGGTGGTTTGAAGACGATGAGTGGGAGAAGGTGCTACCAAGGATGATGGAGATGATGGAGGAAAATGGATAGAAGAAGGAGATGAAGGTGAAAGGTGAGGTGGGCTGGTTGGATTAGTTTGAGGTGGATGCTTCCCCTCTTTTAGCTCTCTTAGCTTGAGTAGGGGGCGATAATTCTTGAAATTCCCCTTTGTTTGGTGTGGACCTTAATATTCTATAAAATCTCTCAGGGGAGAAAGACCCAATTCAATCCAGATTAGCTCCAAAAGGGCCCTCCTTCTAGTGCTATTTTTTTTGATGTGTTTTTTATGCACTTCTGAACACAGTTAATGCATAGGTGCATCACCTCTCTTGAAAGGAAATATCCAACAAGTTGCTAAAAATTACCCCAAGGTCTCTCGGGTGTTAGGTCATGACATGCATAAAATATCTTAGTTGATGTTTGATGTGATCTTGTTGGTAATCACAAGGCAGACTTACAGAAGTTAGGATGGAAGGAAGTTGGATCTCTAAATGGAGCTTTTTAAGATGGAAAGTTGTATGTTTGTTGTAGGTTCAAATAGTGGTCTTGAACTCTACTCTTGATTTAAGATTTGGCTTTACAGTGTGCAATGAACCTAAGCATAGGTTACTTATTAAAAAAATAGGAAAAAGGGTAGGGAAGAGAGAAGGTTCTTGGACATGCAACTACTAATGAACAGTGCTCATGGAGCTCTCTACTGTGGACAACTTCCTTAAACAAAATTTCACTTAACAAGAAATTTCACAATGTCATGAAATCTTTGATATCTTCTAAGGACTGTAGATATTTTACCATTCATTCACCATGTAAATGCATGAAAAAAGATAAATATTTAAGGAAACTTCGAATTTAAGTCCAAACTAACTTTACACAGCCATCTACCAACAACAAACAACCAAAAGTATAGACAAGGAAGGCATCTACATAGCAGAAATCTTCACAACCATGGAACAACATTACTAAATCTATCAAAGTTAACTAAAAGGAAATGGAACAGAAAATTAAATCTAATTAAATCATCTAACTATGAGAGAAGAATCATGAAACATGCAAAGAAACTCATAAATCCACCAAAATCAATGTATTTCTATTAAAATTTATGCAGTATGTCATTACACCAACTCAACTCTCCCTTGAAAATGAGAGGAGACCCCCTATTTATAGTGTCCCAAAAGTAGAACATGTGGCCAAGATATATTTACATTTTTATGGCCAAGATTCACTATAACCTAGGGTTCTACCTACCCCAAAGTATATTACATTTTAAAATTAAATTTTGTCTTTTCCCTATTTTTTCTTTAGTGGAAACACTGTAGCATTTTGTCTTCTTTCTTATTGCTCTTTTACTATAGCTATTCTATTAGAAACTCTTCATCAATAATAGGGTTTCCCTCTTTCTTCTTCAAAGCAGCATACTCCATGAATTTTAGGATCACCAATTGGAGCTTATCAACCTCTATGATGTCGGATCGCAGCACTTGGTAACTCCATTCCTTGAAATTGTCAACGAGCTTCTCCCATTCTTCATCATATTTGTTTCCATGGTCCCTGAACAACTTGGAATAGGTGAAGGCTCAGCTAGAAAATCTCATGAAATTAGTAATAATTTCACTCGACATTCCATCTTCTATCCTCTTTTAGAAATGAGCTTTTATCTTTTCTCGATTAATTTGTGCAACAAGCACATCATACCCTATCATTAGCATTAAATACCGGCCGCAATCCACCCATACCTCCTTGGCCGAGTTGATATCTAGATCTACCCTTTCGAGCACCTACACTAGCCTTTCTTTTTGATTCTCAAAGTCTCACTTCCTAACATCCATCAGCTAATGATAATCTTCCTTTAATACAAATTATTTCTCCCAAATCTCACTTGGCAGCTTGAGGATGGCCTCAATCTTCAGGTAGGTAGAATCATACTTCCTTGGGAAGTCAGTGCAAATTTTCCTCATACCCTCAAGAGACTTTCGTATGTCCAAGAACTTTTTTGTTGTCCGAACAACATGATTGATGCCCATGTTTCCAGTATCCAAGACTTGTCGGAACTAGTTCTCTGTGGTCTTATCTAAGTTCTTTCTTTTTTCTAGTTTTTCTATCTGGTCTTTGGATAGCAGTTGTGCTGAGGTTGAGGATGTGGTAGGTTGTTCTTCCATTGAGGACTACTACTAGATGTAAGCTGTCAGAATAGCCACCTGTGCTTTGAGCTCTTCTTTTGAAACTTTATCTTGTTGAATCAGATGCACCACTGTGGCAAAGGATTCCTGGAGGTGATCTACCTTTTGTTCCCTAGTGGCCACTCCCAAGTCGATGGTGGAGATATTATAACTTATTCCTTTCTCTCCCACCACCAACGTAGCTACCTGCACCATTCTGGATCCATAGGCATCCATTGTTACCTTTGATCTGATTTTGGGCTTCTCCTTCTTGGTGTTGATTTGGGCTCAAGCCAATATAGCCTCCAATCTAGTTTTTGGGTCTTTTGGAATGGGAGCCTTATTTTCTAGTTTCTTTTCCAACCAGTCAGACATTGAGGACTTTTCCTTGGGTGAGTCCTGCTTATCCTCCTTTTCATCCTCTCTGACTTCAATCTCTTTATCATTCAACTCCTCATGTTATGTCCTCATATCTTCCTTGTCTTCATCAGAGTCCTGGATGAACACCATGCATTTGATAGGCACTTTGATGAGTAGGTATTCCTTGGGGTTGTCTTCCCCTTCAACATCCCTTTCTTCTTTTTCTTCATCATGCCCATGTTCCTCAGGTTGCTCAATCTCTGGGTTTTCATGAATTTTATCCTCCTCTTCAGGCTTATCTTCTTCCTTTTCCTCTTGTTCATCGCGAGGGGGCACCTCTTCATCATGTCTAGGGCCATGGTGATGTTCTTCCACTGGATATTTATCACCCTCCGTTTCTGTGGCAGCAACCTCTTCTTCAATGATAGGTTGTCTTTCAGCCTCCTTATCTTCAATCTCTTTAAGTTGCTTGACCAGCTCAACATCAAGCTCAGGATCAGATGTTTCTTCAATAATCCTCGTATCTAACCCTTCACCATCATCATCGAAATATTTATAGGTGAATTCATCAATTACCCTATGCTCATATATGGGGTGCTCGTGATAATCGTCTGCCTCCATCTGTTGTTGTCGGTCCAGCTCCTCATAAATATGAATGGTGGCTTCCATTGTGGGAAGCTTAGTAGGAGGGGGAGGAATTGGGAGATTGGATACCACTTGGGAAATTGCAGCCTGCACCATTGGGTTTACAAACATTCCCGAGATCTCAGATGGTACGTTTTGCATATATTTCACAAAATATTCTAGGAGGGTGAGGGCAGGCATTGCAGTTGTCACGATGGTAGTTGGAAGAGGAAAAGATGGGGACATGGTTGATGAGGAAATCAGCAAGGTGGTGGTAGAGGATGAATCCACTGATATGACCTACATGATGGGAGAAGTAGAGACAAGGTGGACAGCGATGTCCACCGCAGGTGGAGAAGTAGCAACTGTTGTGTGTGGGGTAAGTGGGGTGGTAGAGACAACAATAGTGGTTGCAACAGCAGATGAAATAGGTGGAGACTTTGGTTGGTTAGCCTCCATTTCTTCTCCCTCATGGAATGGATCTTCTTGAATTAATGGCATCTCGATGATGCTACCTAATCTCTTATGTATCCTGGAAGTTTCACCTTACGAGTCCTTTCTAGCATACACCTTTGGGTTGGACTACTACTCGTCGATTTCCTTTCTCTTCCTCGAATGAATAGATGGATGGGATTTTGATGTCTCTCCTATTGATGTAGTAGCCACCCAACCATCAGATCCACTTGGCTCACTTTTGATCCCCTTGTATGTCAAGATGACCCCTTATTGCTTCAATGGAGCAACTTTCCCATTAATCCATGCTTTCATTCGAGCCTCAATGGGCTTGGTAAGAATGTTGAGGTCATCAACCTCTTGCTCATCCCAATCAATTAATGGAAGTGGTATATTTGCAATGGCATTGTACTTGGGATCAATCATAGTATTTTCATCCTCTTCTAGTTGGTCGAGTACCAGGAATAGGTTCACCCTCTTTACAAAGTATGCGGCCATCCACATATAGTGCCTTATTCACACTTCAAAGTCATCTTTACAATTGGCCCAGAAATCTTCATTGTTGTGGAGATGGGCATACTCTTGTCCAATTGGTTTTCTGATGTGGCCATATGGATCCATCCACGGTCTAGCCGTGTGGGATTTGAGACGGTATTCGGCCAATTCCTTCTTTGAATTTTGGGCACATTGGGAGGTATAGAGATCGTACATCCCCTAGTTGAGTGTAAGGGGACAAGGGATCCATGCTAGATGCTTACTGCTTAGAAGGGAATGAATGTGCCGCAGCTGCCAAGAGAGCTCCAAGAATATTATCCGATCATTAGGATATCAGGGCAGCTTGTTCAATCTTTCAGAAAATCCCTGGGCGCGGATGTATGTGAACTTAGGGTGTTGAATGAATAGAAAGGCATAGTGTTTGAGAAAAGCTTGAGCACTATGGGAGACTCTTCTCTCAAAGTCACCCCTGAGCAGTATGATGATATAACCTATGAACACATCATTCGCCCTACAATAGTCTTTCTTGAAGTTTCTGAATTGGGGGTACCAATCATAAGTCTTGAGTTCTCTGCCAGGCTCTTCATTTGGAGCTCTGAATAAACCATTGTAGTGTCTTTGTTTGACTAGTGAATATACCAAATAGGAAGTCATATAGAACTTGGAGGTCTTTTTAATATTCATGAATTGTTCATGGAAGCAGTCACTGATTATTCCTCCCCAATAAAATGTAGTGTCTTCTCCATAGAGAATATGCTCGACGAAGTAGACCATCCACTCCTGAAAATAGGCTGCAGTAGGGAGGCCCATTACTCTGCTTACCAGGGTGACTAAATCATGGTAGTCCTCGAAGAAATTGCTATGAAAGAGCTCCTGAGGAACTTTTGCAGCACTGCCCCTCTTCTCCTTAAGCCAGTACTGATTTATGATTTTCTTACACTTCATGGGGTCTTCATCCCACATTTCATTACACTCCTTGATAGTAGGTAATTCCATCTCCCCCAAGATAGGGATATGGAAGGTCTTTTTAATTCTCGAAGCTGACATGTCGGCCAAAATATTCCCATCTTTGTCAACTATTGTTCTTGTTTCCGGCTGATATGCCTCCCTACAGGCCATTACTAGTTCGAGGGCAACCAAAGAGGGAGGGAAACCGGCAGCTTTAGCTATGCCACTACTTCTGATTAATCTTGCACTTTTTGTTTTGGGTTTGACCCTGACCCTTTGTATGAAATCATCAATGTTTTCATGCCCGATGTTGGTGTCAGATATATCCTTCCACTTAGTGCTAATCCTAGATTGCAATGGTGCCCCTTGGAACTAATATTTCATTTGATCTTTGTCCTCTTTACCCCGAGGAGCCTTCACAGTTCTCTTTCCTTTGTCCTTGACTGCCCTCAAGGCCTCTGCACCCAATTCCATATATCCTACACACAAAGGTAGGGTAAGCATAATCAAGCATGATGATACAAATGGTTATCCAAATCCCTACAAAACATCATTAGATCAGATAATTCATCATTCAAAAATCTAACACTTAGTTAGAATTAAGATCAGTAATTTATTGGAGGGATTTTGGATGGTCCGGTCCCCAGGGGTCAAACTTCCTTGGTCAGAATGTTGTTTTGAAGGGCAACTGGGGCAGGGAGACCTGAATGATTTCCCCCGACCTTAGATTTGGATAATTTGAAGTGTTCAGGTCGGAGAGGGTCAAATTTCAGCACATGGGTCAATATTGGGTTTTAGATTGGAAGGAATTTGGATCATTATTAGGGAACTCAGAACCATGAAGAGGGAAAATTGTTAGGTGTTAGTCTTTTAGAACGGCTTTGGAGAAATGGTGTTCCAAGGGAGGAGTTCCGGAGTCTAGAACCCGCGAAGCTGAAGGACATCAATAAAGTCTTTGAATTTGAGCACATCGGGTCAAGGAGGCTGGGAAGCCATTGGAGAATGGCCGTGAGAAACGACAAGCCACAGATGAAAGTCTGGTGGGAGAAACCCGTCGGACCAGACCTGGGGTTGGATTTTTCCTTCATTTCCTTTGTTGAATTCTTGGAGGCAACCAGAGTGTCGGGGCCTAGAGGCTAGGAGGATGGTCTGGGTTCTCCATTTTGGACGACCAAAATGGGATGGAGTCCCAACGACGGAAGTTTGGTGGTCGAGGTCCGACGAACGTAAGGACGTGGAATTTTTCTGATTTTAACTCATTCTTGATCATGCGAAAGTGAGGCGTTCAAGACCTAGGGTTTAGGAGGTAGTCTTCCCACAGTCATTTGAAACAGCAAAATAGTAACGGCAGTCCACGAACAGAGGCCCGCAAACCAGGATCTGATGGTTGTTAGGATGCGTCAAATTTAGTTAGCATGATCGAAGGTGTAGAGCAAGGTGGGCTTCGAGGCTTGGGTGTACGTGGCGAGAACACCATTCAAAATGGAGAATGGGAGGCAGCCCCCTAAGGGAGGAATTCCAGGGTCTAGAACCCGTGAGGAAATTCGACATTTGAAGTTTTTGTTTTGTTTTGTTTTGTTTACAACAAAGGAGATGCCTAGACCTGGAGGGCATGAATGCCCAGCCCAAAGAACAACGCCCAGGAGATGAAGTTTTGTGCCTAATTTTTTAAGTGTTTGAAGGATTTTATAATCATTTAATGACATGGGTTTTTCATTTCAATCCTTCCTCTATCAAACCCATACAATTTTACCCCTTTTCATCTATCTCTTAAGCATGAAATCATTAAAAAATGTGATAGGAGGTTGGACGAAAAACTCACCTCGAGAACCCGATGAATAAAGTTGGTAAATCCTTCAAGAACGGTGAAGGGAACTCTCGAGCGCGATGGTGGTGAAGGTGACGAAGGATCTGCACTCTTCTGATCTTCCTGACATGTGAAAATGACATGATGGTGCTATTATTTATACCCTCAAGTGTAATTAATGCACTTAATTAATGCAGGTACGATGGATGGATAGGTTGGTTGGTTTGAAAATTAGGACGGCGGTGGGAGGTTCAGAACCCGAAGTCCGGAATGACACAAGGCAACGACCATCTGAAATACACCAAATGAAAAGGCAATAGCCAAGAGGGATCTGAAGTCTGAGGCTTAGAAAAATGCGGGCATATGGCCATCTGAGACAGCAAACATGTGAAGGAATCTCGGGGAGGGAAACACAATGAGCTGGGCCTGGAGAGCACGATGGACAGTCATTTTCAACACAAGTTTGAAACAGAGATTAAGGATCCAGAACCTGGACACCAGAAGGACGCAAGCCAAAGGTCATCTGAAAGATAAAATCCAACAAGGAAACTCAGCGACTCGGGCCCGAGAGGTCCCATGGCCACCTGCAAAAGGAAAAGTTCCAAAGGAACTCCGAGAGGACACAAGACTTAGCAAAACTTGAGGGAGTGAAACATGGTCAACCTAATATGAAACTTAAGAGGCAGGCTGACCATCTGGGACACCAAAATGGGGGTAGGAAAAATGAGGTGGCGGCAAAATGACCTGGTAAGGTAGAAGAGAGAGACGGTCCATGTTCTGAATGGGGCGTGTGTGCGGGGGCACAACAACATCCAATCCTCATTTTCCAGCAATCGAAACCAGTACCTTTACCAAGTCTTTGTAACCATACCACCTCCTTAGAGGCATGTGTATCATCCATATACTCTACTTCAATGGTGAAAAATGAAACTATAGGCTACCTCTTAATCATCCAACTCACTGCACCTCCAAACAATGTAAAAACATAGCCACTTGTAGACCTTCGACTATCCAAGTCACCTACCCAATCTGCATCAAAAAAACCATATATGTCCAATGAATTAACCACATCATCAGTATCATGATAAACCAAATAGTAATTTGAAGTACCACAAATATCTCAACACCCTCTTAATAAAATTCCAATTCTCTCTACCAAGGTTAGACATAAATCCACTCAAAACTCCCACTGCTTGGGCTATATTTAGTCTAGTGAAAACCATTGCATACATGAAACTACCAATGACACTAGCATAAATAACGTTAAAAATATCTTCAAAATAATCATCATAATTAGGACACATTTCCAAACTCAACTTAGTACCAATTGAAAACAAAAAAATTATTGGTTTAAGTCATACGTACTAAACCTCTACAAAACCGTATCAACATTCTTACTCTGACTTAACCAAAGTATTCTATGAACTTGATCCCTATTGATTTCCTATTGGTAGTTGTTGTCATTGAGGCCAACATTGATTGTTGGTTGTATTTGGTGACAACACTTGATGAATTCTTTGTGGTTGTCTTTGTTTTCTGCACTTCAAAAGTGAGGAAGATTGTTGGCATTGATTTTCATTTTTAAAAACATTCAATTTGGGCCAGCATTGCTATATGGTGTTGTTGTTGAAGTTCATGGCTAGATGTCATACCTTATTTGATGATAATCAAAGAAGTATTGAGTATAGTTGTTGTCAATAGAGTTGATTTCATAATGACATATTAAGATGGCGATTATAAGTGTAAGTGAGGAATATTGTTGGTATTGATTTTCATTGCTGACAACATTCAATTTGAGCCAACATTGTTGTATGGTGTTATTGTCGAAGTTCATAGTTGGATATCATACCTTGTTTGATGATAATCAAAGAAGTATTCGATATAGTTGTTAACAGAGTTGATTTCATAATGATATATTAAGGTGAGGATTAGAAGAGTTGTTGATAGTGGAGAGATATTGTTGAAGGTCTACAGTATGTCTTATGCTCTCTCCCGATGTTCCTATTGTTCTTGGAATCTACATTAAAGTTAGTTTGGGAGAATTATCTGCATTCATCTATCGTTGAAGGTATGGTCTAGTGGTTTGGGATTCAAAGTCAATGTTTCATGGATGTTGCACTCCTATCTTTTCAAGTCACTAATAAGGTAAAAATAACCTCATCATAATAATACCAAGGAAGCCTTTTCATGTGTGCATAATCTTCATCCTCTACCAATTAATTAAAATTTAGGAGAAATAATTGCTTATTTTTAAGAAAAATTGTACAAACTTTATTTCTTATGATTTATTGAAGTAATCTACCAATACAAATTTAATGGGTTGTTTTGAGAGTTTTGTAGAGCAATAATCGGACATCATGCAGCAGTTGCACAAAATTTAACCAACACGTGCCTTAGTGAGGATTGAATAAATATGCTAGGAACCTACTCCTGAACTTTAGGCTGATGAACCAAGGATATAGTTGTTATTTTAATTTTTGTTATGCTTTTAAGTTAAAGACTTCATGGCTCGACTCAAGCCTTTTTAATGTTTATGTAATGGGTTTTAAAGACATAAAAGTTTACTGTGATCTGTAAAATAATTTTTCAATGGTTATCTATGCCATCTGAAATCTAGGACTTAGTTAGAGTTTTTCTAAAAAGATGTAATTTCCAGAAGCAAAAGATATCGCACAATAGTAATGTTATGCTTTCAATATGTTTTTTGAATACTTATGAATAAAGAAATTGCCTTATATCTATTTTTGAGTCGTTGAGTTATGGAAAATTATTTGTAATGGAAGAACTTTTGAATCAGCTGTGTATGTGACCTAAGAACAACCATAGTAACCCACGAGCTGGCCACTCGAGGGAGAGTACATAAAATAGATGAGTATTTACTTCTTTTCATTTTATTGCATGCATGATAATTAGACGTTCAGTTTCTTGCACATGTTAATATTATCAAAATTGTTAATACAGTCATTAGAGAGTCTGAAGTTTTGGAGCACTTGTTGTTTGTTCTTTCGGTAGTATGTTAGTCGTCAAAAACTGTTACTTGTTGTACCAATTAGATGTTTCCAAGTTTATTCACAAGCTTTTCTACTTTTGTATTTCATACGCTTTTTAGTTTAATTGTTTCCATGCTTTCCTATTTAGTTATCATGTTTTCCAGGTTAGTTATTTTATGCTTTCTAGCTTAATGTGTTCCCATTTTTCTTTAAATTAAGTTGTTCATCACTAGATAGTTAGGTGGCCTTAGGTTAAAAGTTAATATCAAAAAATGAAAAATCTAAAGGAGATAATTGAGTTTTCCTCTTCTATTGCAAACTGCCTTGGACACTGCCAGTTCAACATATTGACTTTTATCTTCTAAAGTAATAGGGCTTAACGACAACCTATGAGTCACCAGTGATGCCAAGGAGATTTCTATGAATTGTATAAGGTTAGTAGTGTTGTTGGTTGTCTGGAATAGTCCGAAAAATTCTCCACATTGATGTCTCTGCTCTTGCAGTTTGGTGAATGTGTTCTCAATGTCTGTGCAATATCTCAATTCATATTTTATGTGCTAAAGTAGCCTGCAAGCTGATTTTTTAATGTTACATCTTAGGATTGAGCATTCTGTGTTTTTGGGATGAAGTATTTTTTTCCTATTTGGTTTGCAGTGGTTTCTAGTGGCATAACTATAAGAAATAATTTTATGGAACTATTGTTGGATGTTTATGGAGCATCCCCATGTTATCCACACATTTTTGATTTCTTGCTTTGATGTTGCATTATGTCTTGACTTGGTTGTTTGGGTTATTTATAGATATTTAGCCAACATGGTTTGTTCTTTTTATTGTGTCGTGTGCTTGGGGATTTGTGCCAACAATTGAAGATGTTCTATGTTTGTTTTGGGTCTTGACCTTTCTTGGTTACAAATGCATTGAGTTAATTCAATTAGAAGTATGTTTTTGGGACAACTAGTTATATGCTTCAAAGTTTCATCTATGTGTTTCCCTGATGCTGACTTAGATTGATGTGTGCTAATGTGTGAATTGTTTTGGATCACATTGGGGGATATAATGTTTGTTTTTGGTCCTCTCTATCCTATAGATAGGACCACATTATTCTTTGGTGGTTGACTTGTTGAATTCATTATTTATATTCTTCTTGGCCAACCTAATTGAATTTTTGAAGTGTTGCAATGGATATAAATGCAAGATCTTTTCGGATGCAATAGTGTGGAGGTGTAAAAGTGTGCAGACAAGAAAATGGGGATTTTATTTGAAGATCTCATAAAAGAAGTGCGAAAGAGTGAATGATAGAATCATATGTGCTATAACACCTCAGTGAGTAGAATGTTATGTTGACAAACATTGTAATCTTTTTCTAAATATTTGTATCTTGCTCTAAGATAGTGAATCTCATTAGGTCCTTGTATCTTTCTCTTGAAGTTGTGTTTGCTTCAATTCAACAAGTCCTTTCTATCTTGTGTTGAGTTAGTAAGCCTTAGTTTTCAAATTCTTTTTGGTAGTGAGCCTTTATATTGTGAGTTAACGCTTATCGTGGTTTTTCCCTTATTGGGTTTTCCATGTAAATTTGGTATTCTCCTATGCACGTGTGTTATTTTCTACATCATTTTTTATTATTCATTTAATTATAAGTAGAATTGTTATATCTTTCATTGCTAAGGATTATTGAAGTTGTTGAAGAATTTGAACTACTATGTCCTTCTTTGTTTAAAGTTATTGATCTGATAAAGAAGGTTGTATTATCCTAAAAGATTTAAGTTTTGGTAGGGATTAAGTTTTTGATAAGACTGATTCACCCCCTTCTCAATCTTTGGGTGTGTTCAACAATAGGTATCAGAGCTAATTTACTTTGTAGAAGCTTAACAACTTGAGGCAAAGTTCTAGGATGGCACATGATTATTCTTACAAGGGTCCTAGGTTTGATGGGACTAATTATCCTTTCTAGAAACTGAGAATGGAAGGCCACCTAAACTCTCTAGGGTTTGGTGTGTAGTAATCATTCAAGGATGGTTATGTTTCTCCCATTACTCCTCCAATATATCTAGCTGAAATTAGGCTATATGAATATAATTCCAAGGCTAAGAATGCTCTCTTATGCGGATTGGTTGATTCTAAGCTTTTAAAAGTGATGAATTGAAGAACTCTACTAAAGATGTTTGGGGAAAGCTCAACAATATGTATGAAGGTGATACAAAAGTAAAGCAAGCCAAGTTACCAACCTATAAAAGTAGATTTGAGACCTTGAGGATGATAGAATATGAGGACATTGTATATGCTCTAGGTGCATGAAGTTGTTTCTGGCATCATTGATTTTGGTGGAGAAGTAAAGGAAAATAAAATTTTGAAGAAGGTTTTGAGATCTCTCCCTAAAGCTTACAACCATAAATTTTCTACTATTAAAGAGTCTAAAGACTTGGATCAGTATCTAGTTGATGAAATGTTTGGTGCTTTCACTGCATTGGAAATGAGAGAGTTTGGTCAAGATGTCCCAAAGAAGGAAGCTTCTTTCAAAGCTAACAAAAAGATTTAAGATGAAGTTTCTGATCAAAATGATGAATTTGATGAAGTTGAAGAAAAATTTGTGAGAAGGTTGAAGAAAGGCACTAGTGAGTACAAAGGTAAGTTACCTTTCAAATGTTTCAATTCTGGAATAATTGGTCGCTTTGCATCTAAATGTCCATATAAATAATCTATTGATGATAACAAAAGAGAGAAAATAAAAAGAAGTTTCTATTCTAAGGAGAACAACTATTCTTCTAAAAATGGAGATAATCATTCAAATGATGAAAACCTATTCATGGCTTTGGAAGAAAAAAGTAACAATTTTAGAGAATGTAAGAGGCTAAGTACCTTGTAGAGCAATAAGGTCAATGAAATATCGATGGTATTATGGATTACCTTTCATGAAAAGTGTGAATGTTTATTCACGCACCGCATTGCCTTCGCAGTTTTCTTTTCAGTTTGTGGCTTCGCCTTTTCCATATCGCTCACAGCTTCTCGGTGTTGGAACACATGGCTTCATATCGGAGCTTTCTATTAGGTCGTATGGTTTTTCTTTTTTCAAGCTCCATTTTCTTTACACGTGGCACTCGCCTGACTCTTTCTAAGTTGGGCCCACACTTCATTTCCTTTTGCTAGGAGTTGGAACATGTGGCTTCCTATCAGGGTTTTCTTTTGAGCCATCTCACCTATCTTTTGTCAAGCTCTGTGTGTTTGACGTGTGGCACTTGTCCGTCCATCTATTATCTTGGGTGTGACGCCTATGCGTCAGTTTTCATTTTGTTGTTGCATGTTCCTTTCTGCTATCGCATGTTCTGTTCTGCTACTTCATGGTCCAGGTTTCTCTGAGGACGTGCTTGCTGGTGCAATGTTGGATGATTGTTATGTTGGTGTCAGCTCAAGAACATATGGGTCATTGATGGCTTCCTCGTGGCACCTTTCTCGTTGGGCTTTCAGGTGGTGGGCTGGCTTATTTAAGCAGTCTATTTCTTCATTTTATAGGTTGTTGTTAGATAGATTTAGAAATCTTCCTGAGCATTGGGAATGAGCCTTTTGTAATATTTTCTATTGAACTTGAACTTGCAGACTATGCCAATCAATTCGGCCTCTCTGTTTTTATGCATTTCATAGGATATTAAATTGTTCTTTCATTTCCTGAAGTATCTGAATGTCTATTTCAAGCATTCGTAATCTTCATGCAACTCAAAAAAATACATATCATGTTATTACTCTTCTATGTTGGCCTATGTTATATTGGTTATGCTATGCAAATGAATTGATGTTCTTATGTTTGATGTGTTCAGAAGCATCTATTTGATAAACAACAGTTACTATTCAAGCCTTTGTTTCAGCATTGTGCTTAGTTAATTTTCTTATGATTTGGTGCATCGCCTTAGTTTAGGTTTGATTATTTCATGTTATCCTTTACCTCTCTCCCATAAAAAATGAACATCCGGCTTTGATAAAACCCAGAGGTCACTTAGCTACGTGCATAGGTCCCCCATTAGCTAAGTTTCCCATAAGGTTGTAGCCCATGCAAATTTTTGCGTCAACAGTTCTTTTTCTGGCACGCCCGATGGGACGCAAACTAGCACGTTCGCTTGATAAATAGGAGTGTATGAGCCATAGGCCCGTCAATAGGTCTCAAACTACAATATTCCCTGGCCTGCTTGTACCACCATTAGTTTTAGTTCAGGCGAGAGGTCGGAAAGTTAATACTTCACCTCCCTCTTCTCCTCCATCTCCTGCACCAATGGCTGCTAGAAATTATGTAGCCTAGGATGTTGGTAGTCCATTGGTAGCAAATGTGCCTCCTGCAGTATGGGCTCCAATCCCGACATCCACTTTAAAGGCTATCCCTAAGTTCTCTTGGGATAATTCAAAAAATCCGACAGAGCACCTACAAGATGTAGTTGATGTATGTTTGGTGCATGGCGTTACTAATGAGAACATGGCTTTAAGATTACTCATTGCCTCTTTCAGAGGCAAGGCATTGAACTGGTATCATACTCTTCTGGCTAATACAGTTGCCAGTTGGGATGATCTCGAAGATCCTTTTGACGAACGCTTCTCAAATGCTGGCGACAAGTCTTCGCTATATCACCAACTGGCTCATATAAAGTGAGATCCCCATGAAGCTCTGGCCTATTTCAATGCTCTATTTCATTCGACTTGGTAAAGAGTTCTTGGTAGTAGTCGGCCGCCTCTAGACCTGGCATTCATGTTTTATTTAAAGTCCATAAATGCTGATATTTCTATGATGCTACAAGCTCTTGGTGGAAATACTCTACCCGATGCCTATAGCCTTGCCGTCACTACGAAGAACAATCTTATTGCTACCAAAAAACTGGCTCTGAGACCTATCATTCCATTATTCCCAGAGTTCAGTGCTCCAGAATCAAAGGTAGCTTCAACCAACACTCCTGTAACTCCTCCCCAGTCTATGTATGTGTACTCGGGAATGATGCCGAGTGTAGCTCCAATGCCTAACCCCCTGATGATTGAAATGAATGAGATGAAGGAGCAGACGCAAACCATGAAAAATGAGTTAACCAGTATGAAGCAGAAATAGTATAGCTACCATAATCAAGCTTACCAAAACTACCAAGGCATGAAGGCTCCTTTCTAGCAGAACCAGTGGCAAGATAGATCATGCAACAATGCCCAAGCTCAGCAAAACAACCAAGTAGTTCCGATGACTATTTTGATGCAGACCGTCCATCCTAGTTCAAGAAAGGAGCTAGTAGCTACACAAAACAATCTTGCCGAGGAAACTAATTCATGGTGCTTCCCTTGTAATGATGCACATATGCCCCAAAATTGTCTAAGAGGGAATCTGCAACAGAAGATAGCAAGGCAACGTAGCCAAGGCAGCATGCTTGATTCTAGAGGCGATACGTATGGCTCTCAGCAAATGGATAATGCAGTTCTCACCGCTCAAATGCAAGGAATGTCTATAGAGAAAGAGCTAGAAATAGCTCTAGACCAAGTGCTCTTTTCTTGGATGAAAGGAGAGGAGTCAGCATTCCCGAATGATATTCCAATAGCCCAAGTGCCACAACTGCAATCAGATTACAATACGTGTTCGAAGCAGAGGCTCACTGGAGAATTCACATATTTGTCGACTGAAGGTTCAGCTAATTCAACACCCAGTCCGTTGGCAAATCTATCATCAGTTCCACAGCAGTCCAAGGCATTCATTTTGAATCCACCTCCTCTAAAAGCAAAATCTCCCATGATCACCCCAGTTGTTGCCAAACAACCAAATGCACCAGCTGCGAAGCAGAAGGAGCAAGCTACCGTGACTCATCAGTCGCGAATGCCATTCAACGTGGTGGAGCAACTAAAGAAATCCTCTGCCAATGTTTCCTTGTGGGATATCCTGGCCATCCCAGAGAAAAAGCTTCTATTGCATAAGGCATTATTGAGAGAAGAATACATGAAGATGTTGGAGCAACCCTCGGACGATAAGACAACCAAGCTAGACTTGGATAGAGTTTTAGCCAATCAACAGGAAGAAAAGAAAGCCAAAAAAGAGAGTAAGCCTAAACCCAAGCCTTCCTTTCTAACACTCATCATTGGTAACAAGTTGTTGCATAATTGTATGATTGACTCTGGTGCTAGCACCACCATCATGCCAAAGCAAGTGGTTGATGCTCTGGGGCTCAAATACTAGCCTCTTAACAAAGGAGTCATGCAAATCAATGTGAACAAGGTTGAAACCGTCAAAGTAATTAAAGGATTTCCCATGACTTTATTTGCCTATCCCATCATTATTGTGCATCAGGATAATGTGCTCATCGACGTCCCTCCTCTATTCAAGATATGTTTGTCTCGATAATTCACTGTAAATGTTGGAGGCTACATGGCATTGAACTAGTCGTACTTAATTTTGAGAATGAAGCATGGAGCCAAGATGAAGTTATTGTCAAAATCCTTACATTCTGAACATGTGGCTGATGAAGCCATGATCAATTTCGAGCCAGCACATACCTCAATCACTTCTGAAGAGAGGCTCAATGTTGAACTCCTTGAGGAAGAAGAAGCAAGCAGCTCCTGGACAGAGGTAGAGGAGGCTCTTTTGATTGAGTTTATAGATACAAACCCCTTTGGCAACTATCATGCAACTGGGCTAGGAACGTATGTCATACATGAAGAAGACCAGATTATGCCCAAAGTGACTCGAGAGTCTGGAGACGAAGCATCCTCTGAGTTATGGACCTTGCACTTTGATGGAGCAAGATGCAAAGTTGGAGCCGGTGCAGGAATATGTTTGGTGTCTCCATCCAAGGATAAGACCTTGAGGTCTTACCGCTTCCAGTTTGCATGCTCAAAAAATGAAACAAAATACGAAGGCCTTGTCCACGATTTGGGTTTGGCAGAGAGAATGGGCATAAAGCAAATATGTGTATTTGGAGATTCTAAATTAGTGGTGAAAAAAATCCAAGGGCTCTTTGCTGCAAATAATTTCCATATGCGATCATACCGGCATAGAGTCTAGGACCTGAGTGAAGGCTTTGAGGCATTCAATATCCAAGTTGTACCCAGAGAGAAAAACTTTGAAGCTGACAGAATGGCAACTGTTGGATCTTAGTTTGAGCCAGCTTCCGAGTTGATTAACAATAGACATTCAGTGTGAGTGATCGTGTAGCCTGCGGTCCCGAACAATGATCAAGAATGGAAGGTTTTTGATAGTGATGCTCACATCACATCATTTCTCTAGTTGTCTGGAGAATTTTCCGATCAACTACAGCCAAAGATTGTTGAGGCCTATGCAGATCAAGTAATCCAATTAAAATCAAACAAGATTCCCAAGGGTTTAGTCACTCTCGAGAGTCTGTTTGATTTTGATGATGCAATGAAAGACAGTAGAAAGTTTGTAGCTAATAAAGGCGACTATACCGATTTGCATATCGGAGAAGATAAAAAGCTCAAGGTTGGAAAAGGCGTCTCGCAGAAAAATAAAGAAAGGTTGAAACAATTTTGCGAAGAGTATCTGAGTGTAGTAGCATGGTCATATGATGATCTTAAGGGATATGATCCCAAGATTATCTAACATACCATTGAGCTACTAGAAGGGGCAAAACATGTGCATCAAAGGCAGAGGCCAGTCAATCAAAATATCGAGTCACTCATGTCACAAGAATTAAACAAGTTGATTGCGTCTCAGATAGTGTTTTCAATCAAACATAGCACTTGGGTTTCTAACCTAGTGCCAGTATGGAAGAAGAACGGTGACATACGCCTGTGCGTCGACTTCTGAGACCTGAATAGAGCGTCCCTGAAGGACCATTACCCCTTGCCTTCAATGGAGGTAATTTTGCAAACAGTTGTTGGTTCTGAAATGTTTTCAATGCTAGATGGTTTCTCCGGTTATAATCAGATCCGTGTGAGAGAGGAGGACCAGTACAAAACAACATTTACTACCAAGTGTGGTACATATGCTTATGCTAAAATGCCCTTCGGTCTTTCAAATTCCGGAGCCACTTTCCAACGAGCTATGGATATTGCCTTCAAGGATTTGATACATAAAATTATTCTTATTTATCTAGATGACCTGGCCATGTTTTCAAAAAATTTCAAGGATCATTTTGATCATCTCAAGCTTGTATTCCAGAAATGCCAAGAGTTCGAGATTTCTTTAAACTTGAAAAAATGTCTGTTTGGGGTCCCTTAAGGGAAGCTGTTAGGCTATGTTGTTTCGAAGGAGGGTATCGCCATTGATCGAGAGAGAGTTAAAGCAATCATGGAACTCCCTCTACCTATCAACAAAAAGGGAGTTCAATCTTTTTTGGGCAAGGTTAATTTCATTAGCTGGTTCATTGCGGACTTTGCAGGGATCGTTTGGCCTATCACCTTGACGCTAAAAAAGGACCAGACTTTCAAGTGGACAACGGAAGCTAGAAAATATTTTGAACAAATAAAAGAGGTCATCTCTTTTCCTCCCATGTTGATCAACCTAGATTTGTCAAAATATTTCATTATGTACGTCTTTGGTGGTGGCAGCAGTATCACTATTGTCCCAATGCAGAAGGACAATGAAGAAAAAATAGAATCACCTATTGCCTTCTATTCGTGCACCCTGAAAGAATATGAGGTGAAATAAAATTTTGTGGAGAAGCAAGCTTTTGCTATCATCAAGGGGCTGAAGAAGTTCTGACACCTTATATCATGCAACAAGGTGATTGTTTGTGTGTCGCACCCTAGTGTGTAAGAATACATTATGGAAGGTGAAATCACCAAGAAAATGGCTAACTGGATAACCAAGATTCTCGAGTATGACATCGAGATCAAGCCAGTTAAGACCATGAAAGGGAAGGGGCTATGTGAATATCTGGTAGAGAACAATGGAGCAATTGTTGAGTCTCAAGTCTCGGAACCCATGTTGTTGAATGAAGAGAACTCCGGAGACGACTGGCTAGACACTCGAATTAATTTTATGCAAACAAGAAGGTATCCATCCAACCTCCCCCATTTAAGAGGCATTTTTATCAATTGCAAAATAATGGTTATGTACTCTTAGAGGGAGTTCTTTTTAAGAGAAATTTCAATGGTATTTTGTTAAGATGTGTAACTGAAGAGTAGTCTAAAAGGATATTGGAGCAATATCATAGTGGCCCAGTTGGAGGTCATTTTTCAGCAGAAACCACTGCAATCAAGATCATATGTGCAGGTTATTTCTGGCCTACATTGTTCAATGACTCATATTCATTGGTGAAGTCTTGCAGTGAGTGTCAGTTTTTTGTCAGAAAAAGGGAAAATGTTGCTATGCCACTAAAGCCAATTGTGGTGGAAGAGTCGTTTGCTCAATGGGGTCTTGACTTCAATGGCATGATCAATCCACTTTCGTCAGTTAGGCACAGATGGATACTAATGGCAATTGACTGCCTCACCAGATGGGCTAAAGTTGTCCCATTGAAAAATGCGACAGAGGCGAAAATTGTAAACTTCCTGGAGGAATTGGTGGCCAGGTTCAGCCTGCCAAAGACAATTATATCTGATAATGCTAAAGCTTTTCTCAGCTCCAAAGTGATCCAATTTGCACTAAAGTATGGAGTCTTCCTAAAGACGTCTTCTAACTACTACCCACAAGGGAATGGCCTCGCTGAATCTACAAACAAGAACCTCATCAAGCTAATCAAGAGAATAGGTTCAGAACATCAAAGGGAGTGGCATAAACACCTCCGGACAACACTGTGGGAAGACTGTATTACACCAAAGAAAATATCAAAAACATCTCCTTATGAGATAGTATACGGGAAGGAGGCGCTACTGCCCATTTCTATGGAAATCCCTGCAATCCAACTACTCAAGTTCCTTGAGATTGAGCAAAATGGAGCAATGGAGGTGTGGTTTGCAGAGTTACTTGAGGTTCAAGAGACAATAGAGCACGCTCTCGAGGCAATAACAAACCACCAGTAGGTAGTAAAGAGATGGTTTGATAGGAAGACGTCTAACCAAGGGCTACAATGTGGAAACTTGGTGCTCAAGTTTAATGAGCGCAGAGAAAAGCCTGACCAACATGGCAAGTTTGATAGCCTATGGGAAGGATCTTTCAAGATTACCCAGTGCAAGCAATATAACTCATTTGAGTTAGAAACTATGGAAGGTGAAGCCTTGGGTATTCCAATTAACGGAATACATCTTTAAAAATTTAATTGATTCAACTTTTACAGTAAATTTATAAATATGTATATATTTTTCCCTGCTTTGTTAAGTTTTGGGTTATTCTCAGTGCTTTCTTAGATTAACAACTATGTTGGTGCAAAATTGAAATAAAATGAGGAAGGATTCAGGAATAGAAGATTTATATATTGTATTAATCACTGGAAAATTTACATTTGTATACATATTGATCAACGAGGCCATCGGCTAGGTTACAAAATGCATACATACATACATATATATATATATATATATATATATATATATATATATATATATTTTCACTAACGTGTGGCAAAATTTGTCAAAAAGAAAAAAACAAAATGGAGACATCTTTTTCACATTGTCTTTAGGTAGTAGAAGGTCCAACAATAGCAGGAGGTGGCGCATGGTGAGGAAACACCATCCTCTCAAATTCCTTGTACCATGGCACCTCATGGAAGGGTTCAACATTATGGATTCTCATAAGGAAGTGGCAAGTGATGTGAACCTTGTGGTGGTGTTCCTCGTGGGTCTCAAACTCAAAGCCACGCAAGAAGGGCCTAGTTGGCATGGGTCCTCCTCCCTCGAGAAGTTGGCGCAAGTTGTGAATAGAACTAAATCCATGGTCATATGTTGCAGCCCTCACCACGTCCTCCATCCCTCTGAGGTAGTGTTTGGGAAAGACCCTCTTTGAAAGCTTACAAATCTTCCATTTTGAGACGCCGATGTCCAATAGGGAAACCACAAAGTGTGAGCTGATGTTGGTATTTACTCTGTACTGGTCCTCATACTCTACACAATCCTTGCCTAGCACCCATTTAATGGATTTTACATACAAAAAAAATTTAACACCAATTATGTGTTCTAAATGCCTGCACCTAATCTTTCATAGAAAAGCGGCTTGGATCTTTTTGTAGACCAGTCTAATTGGCATTTCCATATCTACTGCTACTCTAGCCAAATGATAGATTAATAAAGATGTACTAGGGCCTAATTGCTAAGAATGCTAAGTGCAAATGTGGATTAGCAAGGATGCCAAGCTTCCTATTTATAGATGGTTAAGGGCCTTCCTAATTAAGCAAGGTATGATTATGTCACAAGCAAATGGTGTTGAGGAGACTTGATAACCAGTATTGCGGCATGTGAAATAATAGAGATAATCAAGTACGGTTGCAACTTGCTCAGTTCGAGTGTTTGAAGGAGAGCTTGAGGGAGTCAACTGTCGACACATAGAATGTTGCTTTCCTATTTAAATCAAAGTAAATCTTTCAAGATGAGGTTGTTGGTTGATGCGCCTGATTACGATCAAGTAATCAATAAATGAAAAATCTCGCGAAAGATATGGCAATGTTGATTTTGTGCTTTTTCCAAGAAAAATAAAGAGCCACCATATGAGAGGTCATATCTCTTAAATGTGTAGAGTTTTTTGGCAGGTTGGTGATCTCTTCGCATGCTCGACAAAGGGTTAGTGGTGCATGGAATAACTAATGTGAAAAGATGGCACATACCCTTGCTAAACCATTTTTCTCGAAAATCAAAAAGACAGGTTGGAGCCCGTGGAAGGCATTTATTGTGTAAGCTTGATAAAGTGTGTAAACCGTTTGAATCATTTGCAAAAAAAAGAGAAGTGTTTTTAAAAGCTAAGTTGTAGAGTTTGCGAAGTCCTTCGAAGATACAAGAAAATGGCTGAAATTGCAAAGAGTTCAACACAGGCCGTAGGCACTGAGAGTATTGAAGAATGAAGAATGCTTGCACCTTGCATAAATATATACGCCCATGATTCCTATACTACCCCAGGGATTCCATCAAAGCCATCCTGGCCCTATACAAAGCCAGCAAACTAGAAATTATTAAGCATGGTTTCTCCTAGAAACCAGGCTTTGATATCTGAGGATTGGGATAATGTACAAGATCCTAAGTTATCTCAAAACCCCAAGAGCTTAAGGGAGGTTGCATTTGAAAAAAGAAGAAAATTACTGATCCTTTTGACGACATTTGTGGAATTGTGGGCTTCCCCAGTACATGGTTCCTTTGGTGCATCATTGTTTGGAGATTGTGGCGTCCTGGGCGAAATGTGTCAATGCTCGGGTGGGAATCATAGAAGGCCAAAATTTCAGGGTCGTAATCTATCCCCAGGCCCTTCAGGATATGCTATGTATTCCTTTTAACTCTCTTGAGAATATGAAATATTTTGATATTTCCAGACTTCAAGGTTACTAGAGGACACTTCAGATGACGCAACAATTTTATAACACTGAGATGGGTCAGCCGTCAGATAATTTCGTCCCTCCTAGCTTTCCACTTGATCTGGGTGCTTTTAAAATAGTCTCAACCTCCATCTTCTCCATGTTGCCATTGGTGTGTGGGTTTGATACAAATAGGGAAGTTTTCAACTTCCAAATGAGTCTCAGCTTTATACAAAAAAAGAATGCCACACCTCTGCTAATGGACTTCACAAAAGTCACAGTTGAAGGGATGTGTTGGCAGCTAAGGGATTTTGAACCCGGTTCCAAGTTTAGGTATCCCTATTTCTAAATCTATGTGATTTTTCATCAAAATCCTGACTATTTCCAGCAATATATGCCCCTAGCAGCATTTGATGAACATGGCGGGAGAAAGCCAGTCTCAACCTAGACTCCTATCCTTTCAAAAACCTTTGATTACTACGTGTTTTCAGATGCTTTCCTAGCTGCAACTTTGCGAGCTTTGGATCAAATTGGAGGTAGTATGTCTGCTCGCTTATCACAGAGCCAAATATCATGGATGAAGGGGATTTTTCCACCTTGTGATTGGTTCTTCGGAACAGATTTCATAATGCTTTGTATGCAAGGTTTCATCCGAGAGCCTTTCTGGCTCCTGCATTTTGTTTCTAATAGGGTATTGGCCCTCGAAGTTTTCAGGCAGCTATGCAACATTGAAAATGATTACTAGGGAGGGAAGCATCTAACTTCCTATTTAATGTTGCCAGCCATGTTTGGCTCTATATCGTTAGTAAAGAAGAAGAGCTCAAGGGTAAATAGATCCAAGGTTTTATACTCTAAATTGGGTTACCTTGGGCTAATGGTCATCAATGACACCTGGTGGTACAATCCGGAGGGCAATCTATCAAAGATTGGCATAAAGATTCCACACCAGCCTTGGCCATTTTGGGACCCTCAGAGAAATCCAAATGAGGGGAATGTGAGATTATACATCGGCTTGGAGTATATTCCTTCCAGCTTGGGTCGACCACCTTTGCTAAAATTTTATCATATAATGGTGAAACCCAACGCCAATCACAAAATAAATCAATTTTTATGCAGCCAATTGAACAAGCTCTTGTAAAAGCCTGACAGAATTAAATATTTCTAGACGTATAGGCAAGAAATAAAAATGACTAACGGGCTCTTCCAAGAGGTGGACTCGGATGACACGTTTGATGATATATAGTGTCATGAGCATCCAAATAGTAAATACTCTCTTAATCCTTCGGGTTCCAAGAATTTATGTGAAGTGGAAAGTGCAACTCCAGAGCATGGAGAATAATTGGCCCAGAGGGCTCCCATAGTTGAAAAAGATCCTGCACAAGGAGCGATAGTTGGTGGACAACAGCCACAATTGGAGGACTCTTCAAATACATAGATGTCAAAGCCCACTAGCTCCTCTAGTCACGGTGTGAAGAGGCTGAGAAGTGTTAGACGCCACCGAAAGGTTATTGTGGATCTAGAAAGTTCTCTGGAGGATAAAAGGCCATGAACAAAGGAAGCTGGAAAAGGAGAAGAGTCACTACGTGAAGAAGTGGTGGTACCTGTTGCTGGTCTATGGGAAGCCCAGGTATGTTTTCCCCCTTCTCCCCTCTCTTTTATGTCTTTGGTCTCCTTCGGGTCCGCCCCTGCTACGTCTTTTGCACCAGTTTTTCCTGTCGCTGGTTAGCCAGGGAAGACCAATATTATTTCTCCTAGGCGTCCCTTTCCATCTCCTGCTCTTTCTCCCACCCTTGAAACACAAATGGTTGCACGCCCTGACCCTCTGAATCAGCAATTTGTATCCCCAAGACCCAGCATGTCTGTAAGTGCTTCCCCGGCCTTTCTTCCCTTCGTGTTTTCATCATCTTTGGGTAGTCAATTTATCCCACCTTTCTCCCCGAAAACTATTGTGAGGCCTACCAAATCCATTGATACTTTGAGCACGTTGTCTTTCCCACTGGTAGTTTTCCGGGAGTTCCTTTTTGCTGGTGAGCTAGATATTTCACCCCAAGAATATTTTTTTGCAGGTGGATGCAAACAAAAGTGCCCGGGCGAGCCAAATACAGAAAAGGAGAGAAAAGGATGCAGGCAAACAAGTGGAGCCTCTTTTGCAAACCGTTTTTAGCGAAGGCTAAAATTCATTGATGTTTGCAAATACTACACCCAATGTGATCAAACCAGTCAGGGAAATGTTGTCGAGTGATTATTCTGTCAATTCTATAGGGCTGGATTTGCAGCAGGCTTGTTCACAGGATAAGGTTAAACAAATGGAGGAGACCCAAAGGGTAGTAACTACCAACTTCCTCAAGCTCATTTGCTAGATGAAGAAAAAGGATGAGCAAATGAAAGAGGTGAAGGGAAAGGTTGATATCTGGGAAAATTAGCATAAAGCCCAGGAAGTCGAAATCAATTGGTTGTGGAATGAAAATAATGTTTTTGAAAACAAAGTCAATGAGCTTTAGTATTTGGGTGTGGAGGTTGTTCCAACCATATGAAAAGAGATTGAGCAATGCCAAGTGACTGAAGCGGACCTCCATGATGAATTGAAGTAGGCAAATGATGGCCTAAAACAGCTCTGGTAGAGTACAAACGAATAAGTAAATGAGATGAATGCCTCTTTGGGGTAGGAAACTGAGAAGCAGAGGTAGGTTGAATTGGCCTTGGGAGAGAAGGAGAGAGAGGTTTCTACTTTGAGGAATCATTTGTCCATCCTGGAGAGAAGCGTAGCAGAGTTGAAGGCGAAGCTGAGCAGCAAAACTACAGAATTGGATCTTTTGAGAGCCCAACCTCCTGTACCCCAAATGAACTCGCTGGAGATCACCAAGGAACTACATGCGTCATACTGGGATAAGGTCAAATAATTATGCCTTACATTGTAGCCCACTCTAAAATTTATGGCGCAGACAACCAGTCTATGCGGGGTGGTCAGAAAAACAATGCAGCAGGTGCAGGAGATCACTTCTGATAAATTTTCGGAGGCCAGGCGATTATTGGAAAAATTATATATAGCCTCTGATGAAGCATTGAGCGGCATGGGAATCAAGGATCGAATAGCGAAAGCCATGGGTGTAAATATTATCATCTCTATGTATGAGGTCATCCAACATGTGGGAGAGTGTAGGGCTAAGCTAACCTAGATTACCAGTGATATGCAGGCAAAATTTTCCCGCTTAACTCAGCGAGGGCTTCCATCGTCCTTCATCGTGGATCAAATAATGGTAGGTATCGACCACATCATTGCAAGGATCGAGGAAAAGAAGTAGGATCTGTTTGTTTTCCAATCCTTTGATCAATCTTCGATGGTCAAAAATATTGAAAACATAGTGCATCAACTAGCACAACTCTTTTTCTAGCTTAAGTTAGAGGCAAAGGTATCTGGCGGATTTTCCTTTTAAGGCAATAATTGATCTTAACATGGCACATGAAAATCTATGCACTCTCTTTGTGCCATCAATTGAAGTCTCAATTGGCCTTCAAACTACCCTCTCTCAGTTGTGAGCAATTATGATGAAGTTAGACTCGTTTGTGAGACCAGAGTTTTTGGAGTTCTCCATTTCACAGGCGAAATTCCCTCGTGATTCGCCAAACTATGAGTGTTTATTCACGCACCGTGTTGCCTTCATGGTTTTCTTTTCAGTTCACGGCTTCACCTTTTTTCATATCGCTCACAACTTCTCGGTGTTGGAACACGTGGCTTTATATCAGAGCTTTTTGTTGGGTCGTATGGTTTTTCTTTTTCCAAGCTCCATTTTCTTTACACATGGCACTCACGTGACACTTTTCGAGTTGGGCCCACACTGCATTTCATTTTGCTGGGAGTTGGAATAGGTGGCTTTTTGTCGAGGTTTTCTTTTGGGCCCTCTCACCTATCTTTTGTTGGGATTCGTGTGTTCGATGCGTGGTGCTTGTTTGTGCATCCGTTATCTTAAGTGCGACGCATGTGCTTTAGTTTCCATTCTGCTACCGCGTGTTCCTTTCTTTTGCCGCATGTTCTCTTCTACTAGTGCATGGTCCAGGTTTCTCTAAGGATGTGCTTGCTAGCACAATTTTGGATGATCATTCTATTGGTGTCGGCTAGAGAAGATCTGGGTCGTTGATGGCTTCCCCGTGGCACCTTTCTCGTTGGGTTTTCAAGCGGTGGGCTGGCTTATTTAAGCAGCCTTTTTCCTCATTTTATAGGTTGTTGTTAGATAGATTTAAAAATCTTCCTGAGCATTGGGAATGAGCCTTTTGTAATATTTTCTATTGAACTTGAACTTGCAAAATGTGCCAATCAATTCGGCCTCTCTATTTTCATGCATTTAATAGGATATTAAACTATTCTTTCATTTCTTGAAGTATTTGAATGTCTATTTCAATCTTTTGTAATCTTCATGCAACTCAATAAAATATAGATCATGTTATTACTCTTTTGTGTTGGTCTGTGTTGTATTGGTTATGCTATGCAAATGAATTGATGTTCTTATGTTTGTTGTGTTCAAAAGCATCTATTTGATAAATAGCAGTTACTATTCAAGCCTTTGTTTCAGCATTGTGCTTAGTTAATTTTCTTATGATTTGGCACATTGCCTTAGTTTAGGTTTGATTATTTCATGTTATCCTTCTTACCCTTTACCTCCCCCCCATAAAAATGAAGAGTTGACTTCGATAAAACCCGGAGGTCACTTAGCTACGTGCACAGGTCCCCCATTAGCTAAGTTTCCCATAAGGCTGTTGCCCATGCAAATTTTTCCGTCAACAAAAATGAAGAGGCAAATACTTGGGTAATTGACAGTGGTTGTTCTCACCACATGACTGGTGATAGAGGAAATTTCATTAGTTTCAAGAATGTTAATGGTGGAGCTATTAAGTTTAGTGATGACAAGTCAGCATAAATATATGGAAAAGGTGATATAAAAATTGATCGAAAGAATAGAGCTAAAGATGTCATTTATGTCAAAGGTTTGAAGCATAATATTCTCAGTGTCAAAGAAATGTGCAACAAGGGATACAACCTTGATTTTCATTCTAATGGTTGTGAGATTAGAAAGGAAACTTCTAAAAGACTAGTTGTTGAAGGAACAAGGATAAGTGGAAATGTCTATCATCTTAAGGAGGCTAATGGAAGGATCTTCTTATTAGCTATGTTTGAAGAGTGTTGGTTATGGTACAAATGAATGGGTCACATCAACTTTGACAATCTGGTGAAGATGAATTCTTATCATCTAGTGAGAGATATGCCTAAGATAATCAAGCCTACAAACACATTGTGCAAAGAATTTCAAATGGGGAAGCAAACAAAGACTAGTTTCAAAAGAAATGAGTGCTCTATTTTAAGGCCATTGGAGCTGATCCACACTGATTTAAGTGGACCTACAAGGATAAGGAGTCAACAAGGTGAAAGGTATTTTGTGTTGCTTATAGATGATTACACTAGAATGAATTGGGTTACATTCTTAAGACATAAATCAAAAGCCTTTGATAAGTTTAAGATTTTTAAAGAAAATTTTGAGAATGAAATGGATGTTAAGATCAAATGTCTAAGGTTAGATAGAGGAGGTGAATTTACTTCATATGAATTTAATTTTTTTTGTGAATAACATGGCATTACAATACATTTTTTTGCTCCTAGAATCCCTCAACAAAATGGGGTAGTGGAAAGGAAAAATAGGGCTGTTCAAGTAATAGCTAGAGCTATGATGATGTACGTTGATCTATTAGATATGTATTGGAAAAAAGTAGTTCACATTGCCATATATTTTCTCAAAACAGTGCAGTTAAGGGTCAATAGCACTAAGAACCCTTATGATCTATGGTATGGAAGACCTTCCACTGTTAAATACTTTAGAATCTTAGGCAACAGATGTTATAGTAGAAGAGATAAAAGAGACCTTGGAAATTTTGATTAAAGGTGTGATGAAGGAATCTTTCTTGGTTAATCAACGAGGAGAAAGGCATACATATGCTACAACAAGAGATTGGGAAAGATGATTGAAAGAAAAAATGTCAAAGTAGATGAAGACCTGCGTCAGATCTCAAAAGAACTAGAGGTTTATGGATTTGATATTCCTCCCTAGATTGAAGAAGAAGAAGAAGTAGAAGAGAAAGAGGAGAAGGAACTGGAACCAATGAAGACTCTCAAAAATCCAACAAAGTATGTCCAAAGGAATCATTTTGCAGACCAAATGAATTAAGATAAGGATGAAGGTACATTGACTAGGAGAAATTTTTCAAGAGATAGTGAGAAATTAAATTTGTTTTTATTGTCAGAAGTTGAGCCCAAGAACTTTGTTGATGCTAGCAAAGATGATAATTGGATAAAGGCAATGGAGGAAGAAATGGATCAAATAGAAAAGAATCAAACTTGGGAATTAGTTCCTAGACCAACTAAAAAGAATGTGATAGGAATAAAATGGGTATTTTGGAATAAGTTGAATGAAGATGGTCATGAAATAGTAAGGAACAAAGCCAAATTAGTTTGCAAGGGCTAGTCACAAGTTGAAGTAATTGATTTTGAAGATACTTTTTCTCTGGTTTCCAAAATGAAGGCAATAAGGGTGTTTCTTGTTCGTGATTCTCATAAGAACTTCAAGGTATATCAAATGGATTTCAAGATAGCCTTCTTGAATGGTGATCTAGAGGAATAACTATAAATTAAGCAGCCAAATGGTTTTTCAATTACCAAAATATCTAGACATGGTTTGGAGAGTCAAGAAATCTCCCAAAGCTTGGTATGCTAGATTGGATAAGTACCTACTTCAACAAGGATTCAAGAAAGGTAATGCAAATAGTAATCTATACATTAAGTTTCGGGAAGATAAGTTGTTGATCATGGTTGTATATATTGATAACATAATCTTTGGTGGAGATGATGATATTTGTAAAAAAATTGCAAAAGAGATACACAAATAATTTGAAATGTTTGATTGGTTAGTTATCCTTCTTCCTTGGGCTTCAAGTTATTCAACACGATGATGGTATCTTTATTTATCAAGATAAATATATCAAGGAGATGTTGAAGAAATTTGGGTGGAAGATTTGAAACTAGTGGGTACTCCTATGGTGATTGGTTGTCACTTGAGAAAGTCTGATGAGTCTCTGAAAGTTGATCAAAATATTTATAAGTCCATGATTGGAGGTTTACTATACTTAACAGCTTCTAGACTTGATATTATGCATGCGGTATGTTTGGTTTCCATATTTCAAGATAATCCTAAGCAATCCCATGAAAAGAAAATGAAAAGAATATTAAAATACCTAAAAGGAACTCTAAATTATGGTTTGTGGTATACGAAAGATTAAAAAAAATCTCTGAGTGCCTATACTTATGTTGATTGGGAAGGTTGTGTAGATGACTAGAGAAGTACAAGTGGAAGTGTATTCTTCTTGGGAGATAGAATGGTCTCTTGGTTTAGTAAAAAACAAGACTCAATTTATTTATCCACAATAGAGGTTGAATACATTGTTGCAACATCTTGCTGCCTAGGTGCTTTGGATGAAGCAAACTCTGAAGGATGTGAAGGTGGTTTATGATGAGCCTATTCCTATATTGTGTGATAATACAAGTGCAATTAATATTTCCAAGAATTAAGTAATGCGTTCAAGGAATGTACACATCTCTATCTAGTATCACTTTTTGAGAGAGAAGGTTGCAAAACATGAAGTGGGAATGGAATATGTGCCTACCAAGGATTAGATTGCAAATATCTTCACTAAGCAACTTTCAAAAGATACTTTTGAGTATCCCTGACATAAGCTAGGGGTTATTGTCCCTCCTTGTTCTAACCAGATATATAAGATGGTACATCTTTCCATTGGGAGAAATTCATGAAATATCCTTTCTCCTAGATTGATATATGCTACCACTCAAGGGCAGCTGGTAGTAAGGGGGAGTTTGGTACATATGTGTATATATTGTGTATGTATGAAGAAGAAGTGATGTTGGTCAAAGGGGGATTTTGTGTTGCTATGTCATTTGAAGATATTTGGCCCTTTGTCCTAAAGTTAGAGAATATGTTGTTGCCGTCTACATACAAGTATGTGTTGCCCTTTGTCCTTGATGTCAAAGGGGGAGAGTGAGCAAATGTGTTTCCATCAATGCCAAAGGGAGAGATTGTTGGCAGTTATTTTCATTGATGTCAACACTTGAGGATATTGTTGGTAGTTGTTGTCATTCAGGTCAACACTGATTGTTGGTTGTATTTGGTGACAACACTTGATGAATTGTTTGTGGTTTTCTTTGTGGTCTACACTTGAGAAGTGAGGAAGCTTGTTGGTATTGATTGTCATTGTTGGAAACATTAAATTTGGGCCAACATTCTTGTATGGTGTTGTTGTTGAAGTTCATGGTTGGATGTCATGCCTTTTTTTATGATAATCAAAGAAGTATTGACCATAGTTGCTATCAAAAAATTTGATTTCATAATGATATATTAAGATGAGGATTAGAAGTGTTATTGATAGTGGAGAGATTTTGTTGAAGGTCTACAATATGTCTTATGCTCTCTCCTAATATTCTTGATGTAGCATGTGTTGTTGAAAGAAAGTTTTAGCCTTCAAAAGTTTCTTAAGTGGTTCTATTCTTGAAGGTTGCATTGAAGTCTATTTAGGAGAATGCTTCACATTCCTCCATTGTTGAAGGTATAGTCTTGTAGTTTGGGATTCAAATTCAATGTTCTATGGATGTTGCACTCCTATATTTTTAGGTCACTAGTGCTATGGAGGAGATTTATGTGAGTTGTAGAAGGTTGGCAGTGTTGTTGGTTGTTTAAAGTAGTGTGAAAAATATCCACATTTCTCCACTTTGATGTCTCTACTCCTACAATTTTGTGAATATGTTCTCAAATTTTTGCAGTATCTCAATTCCAATTTCATGTGTTGAAGTAGTTTGCAAGTTGATTTTTTAATGTTATATCTCATGATTGAGCATTCTATGTTTCTGGGATGAAGTATTACGTTCCTGTTTGGTTTGTGGTGGTTGATAGTGGCATGGCTGTAAGAAATAAGTTTCTAGAAGTTTTGTTGGATGTTCATGGAGCATCCTCATGTGATCCACATGTTGCTAATTGGTTGCTTTGGTACTGCATTGTGTCTTGAGTTGGTTGTCTGGGTTATTTGTGGATATCTAGTTGGCGGGGCTTGTTATTTTGCTTGCACCATGTCCTTGAGGGTCTACACCAAAAATTGATGGTGTTTTATGTTATTTTTGGGTCATGTCCTACCTTGGTCAGAATCACATTGAGTCAATTAAATTAGAAGTATGTTTTTGGGTTGACTAGTTATGCGCTTCAAAGTTTCATCTACATGTTTGCTTGATGTTGACTTAGATTGATGTGTGTTAGAATGTGAATTATTTTGGATCACATTAGAAGATGTAATAAGTTTGTTTTTGGTCCTCTCTATCGTTTGGATAGGATTGTTAGAGTAATAATTCATTTGCCTTTATAATTAAATCACTTTGGTTTAATTATTAATGCTAACTATTATTCTATCCACTTAAGCTTGTCATTTGTAGGTGCATAATAATTAATATGTTTATTAATTATTAATTGCACAAACCTAGCTTTCTCTGGCTTTAGGGTTTCTCACCTTATATGCCGCTTTTGTAATTATTGTAATAAATCTTTTTGGGAAATAACAATTCTGCTCTCACTCCGCTGAGATTTTCCAAACCCTTGCTTCTGTCTCTTTGGTCTCCATTCAGCATTAGGTATTTTGCATGCAGGTGTTCTTGGTGAGCTGTGGATTTGCATTTATCAAATCCTACATGGTATCAGAGCCACCCTGTCGCTGCCTGGTTTGAAGGTGTTTGAGGCCACGATTCGAAGATGACAGCCACAGCTTCTCTAGGGTTTTTCTATCACTTTGAAGGAGGTGTTATTTTTGGAGCCGTTTGAGCAAAAACGGACTCCACCATCGCGTTCAGAAGGTCCGGGAGAGTCAAAATTCATATAAACTTTGACTATTTTGGCCACAATGACCACAGGCAAAATTTTGGCCTACCAGGGCCGTACGGGCTCAAAAAAATCGGGAAAAAAACTCAAAAAAAATTTTTAAAAATTAATTTTTATTAAACTTTGCTGCTAGCTCACACGCCATCACTAGGGCCCGCACCGCCACCGGCTCCGGCCACCGCCCCTCTGCGGCCACCACCTCCACCAGTGTCACCGCCCACTGCCCACCGCCGACGTCCAGTGATGGCCATACGGCCATCAAATTATTTCCAGTGACTGGTTTTTTCCAGAGAGCTCATTTTTAGGGGGTACCTGTGGTTTTTTGGCCGTATCTTGGGCATGCGGTGTCCGTTTTTGAAAAATGAAATATCGTCGGAAAAGTGTTTCTGAGCCGGATGTGACTATGATGGTCTTGTTTTTTGATTCAGCCATTTGAGCACTATTTTTTGGTGTCAAAGTAGAGGCTTTCTTTTCCTCTCTCTCTGCATCTGGCGTTCAAGTTTTTTCCTCGTTTTTTGTTCTTTCAGTATTTGATTATTTGTTGTATGAGGGTTAGAATCATACATTGTGGGGGGGTGTTTTTTTTCTTCCTTTCTGTCATCTACATCAGAAAACCAGAATCTATAAACACCAAAACAAATCAAACCCCTTCTGCATCTTCTGTCTAGTTCTGAAAGACCACTTAATAATTAAAAAAAAAAACACATTCAGAGCAGTTGAGGCACAGTTCATAGCATGGCCGAAAGATCTATTGAGCTTCTCACACCACATAATTATCACACTTGGAAGGGTCGTATGACGACACTTCTTCAGTCTTGAGGGTTATGGTCCTGTTTGGATGCGGTTTAGCCTCCATTGACTCGCGCCTTTGAGGTTATGCAGCACAGGAACAATATGGATCAGGCTATGGGATTGATTGCTTTGCACATTTCAGACAGTCTCTTGTTTCATCTTGAAGGGTGTGTCACACCTAGGGCCTATTGGACCAAGTTTGAGGGACTTTTTGGCACTATCAACGAGTTTAGAGCATTGCAGATTGAGGCAAAGTTGACTTCACTTGTACCTGATTCTTTTCCCTCCATTGAGGACTTTCTAATGAAATTCAAACAACAGAGATCTCTTCTATAGGGTTGTGGTAAGGTTAAGACTGATACAGAGTGTATTTACCTGATTTTGTCAAAGCTTCATGGGAACTTTCAGATATTCTCATCTACCTTCCATTCCACTATGGATGCCTTGGGTGCACGTTTTACCATGCCTTCTTTTGAGGTGTTTTGTGATCGTTTGACATGAGAGCAGGCTAAGATATCACAGTTGGATGCTCTCACAGGATCACCACACCAAGCATTGGTAGCACAGTCATCTCAGGGGAAGCAGAAACAGAAACCATAGACCACAGAGCATTGGAAGGATTCTAGTTCATAGAAGACTTCTGATTCACCTTCTCCTAAGGGGGAATCATCGAAGAAAGATAGACCTAAGTGTGCTTATTGCACTAAGCTAGGACATGATGAGTCCAAGTGTTATGAGAAGAAGATAGATGGATATGAAAAACAGGTTTCAGATTTGACAACTCTTCTTGAGAAGAACCATATTCATCACTCTTCTTCATCTACTTCAGGCGGGTCTTCTTCTTCACCATCATTCCAGATAGATGGACAGGCCCCACATAAGGGTCATGCATTATGTGCAACCACCAATTCACATTCATCTAGATGGCTACTGGATTCAGGTGCTTCACACCATATGGCATCTTCTCAGGACATGTTCTCATCTTTTGAGGCTGTGTCCTCACCACACATATTGATGGGTAATAACACTTATATGAGTGTATGTGGGAAAGGTTCTATTGATATTGATGATGGTACATTCAATGATGTACTATGTGTTCCATCTTTGTCCACTAACCTTCTCTCCATCTATCAGATTGCTCACAGTGGGACAGGGAAGACAGTTGAGTTCACACCTGATTCAGTGCACATCAGAGACATTCAGACTGGCAACATTGTTGCAACAGGGACAGTTGATCATTCTTCCCGATTGTATGCATTCACACACTTTGGTCCACCATCTCCCTCTCTTTCTACAAGAGAGCATGCAGTATCTGAGGAGAAGTTCGGTCACTTGAACTTATGTGTTCTTCCATCTGTTCATGAGACTAGTGTTGAGACTTCTACACCTCTTCCTCCTGTTGAGATCACATTTGTTTAGCAGGATACCTCTTCAGTTGTGACTGACATTGTTGCTCCACTCATCGAGCCATCAAGTGTAGTTGTTGAGGCCATATCTGAGGATATTGATTTCCTCACAGATGACAGATTTAGCACACCTGTTATCCCTTCTTCACTAGAGATTACATTTCAGGATCATCTTGAGTTGTTTGATTCACCATTCTATTACTCAAACACTCATTCTCGAGTTCAGTTCTTCAGTGAGCATCATCCAGGACTACCATTTTCACCTCACATCCAGGGATTTCCTCTTCTTCGATCGTTGGATCTATTTCTTCCTCCGAGGCGACACATCGGTTTGATCATTGGCACAGGGGTTCTCTCATTTTGGGGGGGCTTTGGAGTCTCCACTCTCTCTCATGGGGGGGTATCTAATTGTATATTTGCATATGTTCTTGAGAGAGTCTTTTGAGACATTTCATTTGTACTTTCTTTTTGCATCTCTTTTTGGAGAGGAGTTTTTCCCACTGGGTTTTCTCCTTTTCTCCGTTTCATAGAGATTTCCTTGTACTTGGGTACCTGATCTGGCCTTGTTGCTGGGACCCATTTTCCTGCTTTCTTAGTTGTGCTAGGTTTGCTTCCTCCTGAGCTTCACTTAAGGGGGGGTGTTAGAGTAATAGTTCATTTGCCTTTATAATTAAATCACTTTGGTTTAATTATTAATGCTAACTATTATTCTATTCACTTAAGCTTGTCATTTGTAGGTGCATAATAATTAATATGTTTATTAATTATTAATTGCACAAACCTATCTTTCTCCAGCTTTAGGGTTTCTCACCTTATATGTCGCTTTTGTAATTATTGTAATAAATCTTTTTGGGAAATAACAATTCTGCTCTCACTCTGCTGAGATTTTCCAAACCCTTGCTTCTGTCTCTTTGGTCTCCATTCAGCATTAGGTATTTTGCATGTAGGTGTTCTTGGTGAGCTGTGGATTTGCATTTATCAAATCCTACAAGGACCACATTATGCTTTGGTGGGTGACTTGTTGAATTCATTCTTTATCTTCTTTTTGGCTGACCTAATTAAAGTTTTGAATTGTTGTGGTGGATATAAATGCAAGATATTTTTGGATGCAACAGTGTGGAGAAGTGTAAAAGTGTGTGAACAAGAAAGTGTGGATTGTTTGGAATATCTCACAGAAGAAGTGCGAAAGTATGAAATATAGAATCATATGTGCTATAATGCCTCAGTTAGCAGAATGTTATGTTGACAAATATTGTAATATTTCTCTAAATATTTGTATCCTATTTTGAGATAGTGAATCTCATCAAGTCCTTGTATCTTGCTCATAAATTTGTGTTTGCTTAAATTCAACAAGTTCTTTGTATCTTGCACTAAGGTAGTGAGCCTTAGTTTGAAAGTCCTTTTTAGTAGTGATACTTTATATTGTAAGTTAACTCTCACCATGGTTTTTCCCTTATTGGGTTTTCCACAAAAAATATAGTGTTCTCTTGTGCATGTGTTCTTTGCTCCATCCTTATTTTCTATTGATCTAACTAGAAGTAGAATTTCTATATCTTTCATTGCTAAGGATTGCTAAAGTTGCTGGAGAATTCAAACTACTATATCATTCTCTATTTAAAGGTTTTGATTTGATTAAAAAATTTGTATAGAGCTAAAACATTTAAGTTTTTGAAAGGGATTAATTTTTTGATAAGATTGATTCACATCCCCCTCTCATTCTCTGAGTGTGCTCAACATCTCCATCCCAAGGATATACTTTGCATGCCCCACATCCTTCATATTAAATGTACCAAAAAAATTAAGTCTTAAGCTCCTTAATCATCATCTTGTTGTTACCCGTAAACAACATGTCATCAACATACAAGATAATGATTAGTATCTAATCATCAATAACCTTAATATAAACACAATGATCCTCCTCACTCCTAACAAAACCCAAATTACAAATTCCTCAAACTTCTAGTACCACATCCTAGGTAACTATTTCAAACCATATAAAGATCTCTTTAACTTGCAAATCAAGTGTTCTTTTCCTTTCACAACAAAATTGTACAGATGTCACATATAAATTTTATCTTCAAGATCCCCATGCAAGAAATTAGATTTAACATCCATTTTCTCTATTTTAAAATCATAAGAGAAAACAATAGATAATAGGAACCTAATAGAAGTTAACTTAGCAACATGAGAGAAAATTTGACCAAACTCAATTCCCTCTCTTTGGAAGTAGCCCTTGGCCACCAATCTAACCTTGTACCACTCTAACTAGCCATATGTTCCAAATTTAATTTTAAATACCCACTTGCAACCAATGGGCTTCCTTCCTTTGGGAAAAATCACAAGATCCTAGGCATCACAACTATCCAGAGCCATCATCTCCTCCTCCATGGCTTGCATCCAAGCTTCACTTTCTTTTGAAGAAAGAGCTTCCCTGTAGGATCTAGTTTCATTATCAATACTCAACAAAGCAAATACACAATGGTAAACTAATGTGATATACTTGTCAAATGGATTCCATTGTCTTATGGATCTCCTCCAGGTAGGAGTAAGTGGATCTTGTTGCTCTTCTTCTTCTATATGCTCATCCTACACATCATTTGAACTCTTTGAACCCTCTTCTTCTTCTCCATCCTTAAATCCATCTGATTGTTCTTCCACATGTGCATCTTCTTACTTCTCAATATTTGTTTCAAAGTGTTTTTTTTGTCTTATATTTCTCCTTTGGTTTTTATTCACTCGAGTAAGCTCTAAAATCCCTAAAAATCACATCTCTAGATAAAAACATTTTGTGGGTTAGTGGATGCAAATTATATAACCTTTTAAAATCTCACTGTAACCAAAAAAGATGCATTTATATGCTTTTGGATCCAATTTAGAATGATTCTCTTGAGGCACATGAATAAAAGCCTCACGGCCAAAGACCCTTAAATGTTAAACATAATTCTTTCTACCTATCCACATATCATAAGGAGTTTTACAACTTTTTCCCAAAATCATCTATCAATCTTAGCACCACTCAACATGCTCCTAACACTTTCCATTGAGGTTTGGTTCATTCTTTTTCCTACCCCATTTTTTTGAGGTCTATATGGTGTAGTCTTTTTTTTTTAAATACCTACATGTTTATAAAACTCATCAAATTACATAGAACAATATTCACCCCCATTGTCAGATCTAAACACCTATATCTTATAATACATTTTCTTCTCAACTAAGGCTTTAAATTCATTAAACTTAGTGAAAAATTTAGATTTTTTATGCATAAAATAAATCTAGGTGTATCTTGAGACATCATCAATGAAAGTAACATAATAACAAGATTTTCCAAAAGATTCAATGTCCACTAGTCCAAAAACATCTTAATGAATGATCTCTAATAATCTCTTAGATTTATTAGTTCTATTAGGAAATAACGATCTATTCTATTTACCAAACATACAATGCTCAAAAAAATCATTTTTTCCAACAAACTAATTAGAAATACCGTCAACCAAAATTTTATTCAAAATAGTCTTAAGACCCTTTTCACTTATGTGACCCAATCTATGGTGCCGCAACATACATGAATTTTTTCAATACTTGTTACATTGACAGAGTTACAAAAAGTGGAATCATTAAGCCTAAACAAAGCCCCTATCCAAGATCCTTTAGCAATCACAAAACTCCCTCTTACAAACCTACAACCATACTTGTTAAATGTCACATGCACTCCAAAATCATTCAACTTGGATACTGAAAGTAAATTTCTTGCAAGTCCTAGAATATGTAAAACATGATCAAGGGTTTTAACCCTTCCATCATTGAAACACAACTTTATCTTTCCCTTACCAACAATCTTCTTCGTGTTGTTATCACCAAGTAAAACTTCTCCCCCATCATAAGTTTAATATGAAGTAAACCACTCCTTATGAGGAGTCATATGGTAGGAGAAACCTAAATCAATAAGCCAAGCATCATCACTAATAGTGTTAGCAGAAATAAACAAAGCATCAGAATCACCATCTTTTGAGGATTTTTTGATCGAAGTATTCAAACTCTTTTTCTTGTTTCTACAATTCTTCTTCACATGTCCTCTCTTACCATAATTCCAACACTTTACTTTTCTCTTCCCAGGGGTTTGAGAACTTCCTTTAACTTGTCTCTCTTTTTGTCCCCTTTAGGCCCTCCTTTTTCTTTAGACCTTCCTCACACATGAAAGATATCTTGGGAACCCACATTCATGGAATTTCTCATCTCTTTTGAAATAAGTATAGCAATGAGACTATCCATATTCGGTTCTATACCACCACAACTTATGGCAACAATTAGATTTTCCCAAGATTCGGGTAAAGAGAAAAGCAACAAAATACATGTATCTTCTTCTTCTATCTTAACATATAGAGATGAAAGTGGACTTATAATCATATTAAAATCATTTAAATGTTCTGCAATAGAATAAACATCCTTCCTTTTCAAATAATATAAATATCTTTTGAGATATAACTTATTTGTCGGACTTTTAGTTTGGTAAATTTCACCTATCTTCCTCCACAACTTGAATGTGATAGATTATTTTGAAACATTCAAGAGGAAAAAATATACAAAATAGAATCAAATAGTTCCTCGTATCTTCTTCTCCATTTTATTCCAATCTTCATCAGACATTGATTCTGGTTTCTTTTCATTTGAAACCGCCAACCATTGATCTCTCTCTTCAAGGAGATCCTTCATCTTCAACTTCCACATCTCATAACCAATACCATTAAACTTCTCAATATCTAGACGAGAGGTAGAAGCCATGGTTTCCAATCTTCTACGTAAATCTGTTAAACCCACAATGCACAAACTCATAGTGTAACCAAAAAACCTTCAACACTTAAGATAAAAGTGTCCCTCTCTCAACATAACAATTAGCTCTGATACCAAATATTGGAAATTCAAGGTGAAACTTGCAGCAATAGAAATTAATAAAGTGGTTTGAAAATATGAAATTATGTTTACAAGATTACCAATAATGTATTATGTGATTAACAATTCCAAATATGAAATAAAAACAACAATACCACAAGTTGACATCCAGAAGTGACACAAGATATACATGGAGAAACCCTTGTGGGAGAAAAACCGATATTCAAAGAGATCCAATGTTTGTATTACTCTTCAAATGAGATGCAAAAATACAACACTCCTCTTTGAATTCTAGTAGCACGTCGTTACTTTGACAACTTGTAAACAAACTCTACCAAACCACCATCTCAATGCTCCAATATATAGAAGTTTGTGGGAGAGAATACCACAAATTGTATCCTGAAACAACAAGAGAAACCACATGGAAAGCCCATTCCCCCCTTAGTGGACAACCCAAAAACATGGTGAAAAATATTAAATGATCACATGGCCTTCACATGGGAATTAGTCAATACTGAGTGCTCCATAACTCTCTAACGTCTCTAATAGCTTCATGCAAGAACATGCACCAACATTCAAAATTGGGCACTCACCATGCAAAACATACAAAAACATGCAAGGATATGCATTGTAAAGTGGTCCCCACCTAGAGTTAGACACCCAAAGGGAATATGGTCCCAAGATGCTTTGTAACCGTCACCATGGTGGGTCCACCTCTTTGAATGTAATTATAATTTGTCATAGGAAAATAAATAATACATATTTTATCCCTCATTTCCTCTAGAACACTTTCTAAAAAATGTGGAGACACAAAATTATCAACTTAGGATAGAAATTATAATGCTACCTATCCTAATAGTTTTGAGCTTGTTGCCTCTTTCTTATCATTAACTCATTACCAAAATTTTGCAATAAAGCTTTAAATTCATGTAATTTATTTGGAGGTGCAACATAAATAAATCATTGACTAGTAGATGCAATTGGAATAAGAGCCAATTTGGGCTATTAAGGAAGAAACTCTAGGAATAGAGGCATTATCATCCTTGGAGCTATTTCCCAGCTTGTATTAGATAATTCTCTGCCATAATGGCAATATCATATGCATTTGGCAAAGTCACCCCAGCCATAGATTGTATTATAATAGGCACATCATTGTTAAGATCCCTTAAATAGTATAAGAAGGCATGATTAGGAGAAGGCTTCACTAAGGTAGAAATTCTATCCCGAGTTTCTAGAATTTGAAGTTAAAATCTCCCATGAATTCATGGGGTGCCCTCATAATTGTTGTCAACTACTCCACCAAAGATAAGTGAGCACTCTTGTCCTCAAATTTTTCATAGAACCTTTTACCTAACTCATCCCAGTTGTGAATGGAGTTAGACTGCAAACCTCTATACCATTGTAATGATTTTCCTTTCAAGGATGTGGCTAGGATCCTACCAACCACATTATTTTCTATGATACTATGTACAGAGTATATATTGGCCACATCTTGAATGAGTTCTATTGGAGTAGTAGTTGTCTCACTAGTGAAAAAATAAATAATTTTTAAATAATTTACTAGTATGTCATCCTTTTCGACTAAAACAAGAGGGATACAACCATTAAAAGTGACAAATGCTTGATTTCTAGGGGAAATCATATGGAATAATGGTATGTTTATCTAGGTGATAGGAGTCTTAGATTCATGCAATATAGTAAATGGAGGTGTGGACTAGGCTTTAGGAGGAGTTACAAAACCCTTGCTTCTCCTTACTAGTGATAAAGAATGTCTATTTCTTTTTCTAGAAGTAGAAAATGATAGATTAGTGTACTAAAAATACCTCTAGAAGATGTTCTTGTTTGAATTCTAGGTGAATTTGGAGGTCTAATCTAGAACCGAAACTTTTTAGTTGCAGCAAGATCACCAACTTGATTGTAGACTCACCATGTACATTTTTTTAGAATGTCCCATCGGGCATGCCAAAAACTATTGTCACATGAAATTGTACCCTACTGAACATGGGGTTCAACATTCCAATGACACAATGAAACTGACCCTAAGGTGTAGGACCTTGCAAATGAGGTTAGATCTTTGGAGAAGGTTGAAATCCTCTCAAAACTAGGTACAACAATACTGGTCCAACCCAACACTATATAACTCTACACTAATCCTAATCTATCAAACTATAGAAGGAAAAGGTAGAAGAGGATGACTAAAACTATAAATATGGTGATGTACCGATATTGAATATGTTTCTTGATGTCTGTGATTGCATAGAATATCAAAAAAACCATTGAAGAATCTCACACATCTCTCTATTTCACTAGATTTATAAGAGATCATAAAGGTTAGGGTCTAAAAGATCCTAAAAGGGGTGCAAATTACCCATGATTAACACTTACAATCAATTAGTATAATCATACAACTTGTAGAAATGTTGGAAGCTCATACATGCATAGAGGTATCAAATGTTACACAAGATACAAGTATTGAGAAGAGGTAAAAATAGTGATTTTATTAACATAGAGGCATGGAAGTTCAATTTTACTATTGTAGAATGCAAAATTAGTATAAGTATGCTAGAGAAAATCCAAGGAAGAGCCCTTATAATGAGCACAAAAGTTCCTTATATCATTTGCAGGTTGTAGAGAGATGGGGCATGTGAATGGGAAAGAAACCCTTGCCAAAACCCCTGCAAATCAAGTACAAGCAGTGTCTATCTAAATATCTAGATAAAAGTCCTCCAAAATAGCCATGACATCATAACCATGCTTCCACAATGATGAATCCATGAATGGAGATCAAAAAACCCACAAAATCTGCAACAAATCATTACTAGGGATGACCTTTTGACAGAAAAGTGATCCCCAAAAAATAATTGAAGAATGGACACCTTCTTTTCCACTTGGAGTTGGCAGAAAATCCATTTAAAATTATTCTTATAGTTCCAAGAATCAGATCTGGTAGTTGGGGAAGTTGTTGCAACATTAATGGAAATTTCTAGGTCAAAACATAAAAATCCATTGGGTGATGGGAGTGGGAAACACATAACAGATTTGGAAATTGTCCAAATGTTCGGAGGGAACTCAAAATCCTGAAAGGACCAAAATTTCCTTGGGTAACTAAAAACCCTAACAGGACATTTTTGAAGAAAAAGGTGAAAGGGGAATTGGGAATGAATTTGGAAATTTGGACTTTATTTAAATGTTCAAAGGGAACTTGAAATCTTGAAAGGACCAATATATCCTTGGGGAACTAAAAACCCCGACATGACATTTTTGAAGAAAAATGGGAAAGGGGAATCGGGAACATATTTAGAAATTTGCACTTTGTCCAAATGTTTGGAGGGAACCTAAAATCCTGAAAAGACCAAAATTTCCTTAGGGAACTGAAAACCTCGATAGAAAATTTTTGAAGAAAAAGGGAAAAGGGGAACCAAAAATGGATTTGGATATTTGGACTTTGTCCAAATGTCCGAAGGGAACCTTAAATCTCGAAAGGACCAAAACGTCCTTGGGGAACTAAAAACCGTAATAGGACATTTTTAAAGAAAAACGGGAAAAGGGAATTAGGAATAAATTTAGACATTTTGACTTTTTCCAAATGTTTAGAGGGAACTCAAAATCTTGAAAGACCAAAATATCCTTGGGGAACTAAAAACCTTGAAGGGATATTTTTGAAGTAAAAGGGGAAAGGGAAACTAGACATGGATTTGGACATTTTGACATTGTCCAAATGTTTGGAGGGAACCCGAAATCCCAAAAGGACCAAAATATCCTTCGGGAACTAAAAAACCCGGCAATACATCTTTAAAGAAAAGGGGAAAGTTAGCCACCCTTGATATTTTCAATTGGGTATTTAACTGAAGATTTGGAAAGGGATATTGCTACTACCAAAGGTATATTTGAGCATGATGAAGCCATTAAGATTTCTCAAATTAGTTATAAATGATGAGAAATAAAATGGAAGTCACAAAGTGACAATAGGGCTCGTGAAGGTTTGAGTTTAGGGTTTTTTGGGAATGCATACTCCAATTTTATGTTGGGTCCTCCTTTTGGATTAGGGTTTTTTATTCATGCGTTGTTTGAAGTTATAACTCAATTTTGTAGGGATTTCGAGGGATGTTGTTTCCACATTTATTTCCTCATGTTTTTCCTAGTTTTGAATGCTTTATTTTAAATCATAGAGTGCATGATTTAGTTTGTGGGCCTTTAGTTCTTACCCATTTTTCTACAAACTTTGATCCATCCAAGAATTATGGAGATTTTCTCGATGCACAGATTTAGTGGTCTTTCGACCTTATCCACAAATCTCTCAATTTTCTACAATCAATATTACCATAATGTTATATTCATGTCAATTTTTCATGAAGTTAAGCTACGTCATTTTTTCACAAACTTTGGTTCGTGGAGTTTTGAGGGGTGCTCAACTTTTTCCTACTCCTCTTGGTATTTATGTTAAGTTCTCTCTACACCCATATTTCACAAAATAAATTTCTAGGGTGCACAAGACACCTTTTTTGTAGAGTCGGGTATATGAAAAATCTATGCAAAGGTCTCCAACATTCATTACTTTCGCGAATGGGGGTTTTCATCTGGAGTTTTGTGAGGAAAAGTTTCCCGCAAAGTTTAGCATGGTTGATTTTTCACAAAAAAATTGTTTGTAAATATTTGGGTATACAAGACTTCATTTAGGATCTCCTTTGTTTCTTTGCATAGTTCCCCTTATCATATATATGCAAGATGGTAAGTCTCAAATTCCCAAAATATAGGATTTGGTTTTATGAGGTTGAGGGAGTGCCATTTTCTGCAAGGATTGATAAGTCCATATTTTCTACAAGGGCTAGTGACTCTCAATTTTTCACAAAGATCTTTGTGCTTCAATTTTTTGTAACTAATTATCAAGTGTTAAAATATGATGTTCTTATTTGATGTTTTTGTGGATATCTTTTGAGGATTTCAATTAGTTGAATGGGAATATTAATGGTACATTTTCTTTGATCATTTAAAAAAAAATTTAAGTAATCTTTTGAAGCATGCAATTGGAGACACAATTGAGAACTATCAAATTGCTTATTAGTGGTTTGTTTTGTAGGTTTCATGGATAGAACTATCAAATGGAATTTTGAATTCAAAGGCATAGATCCTCCTACAAGGATTACAACTAGTTGGTTTTTTTTGGGGATAACAACCTAGGACATGTAGATATAGATGAATTTAGAGAAAGGATTTTTGGAGTTCAACAAACTGAGTTACCCAAGAAAATTATGTAGAGTGGAGTAGTACAAGTTTTTGGCTTTCCTTCTGCAATATTGTGTCCAAATATGATAATAGAGAGTAGAGAGCACTACCAAAAGGAATCCCACAAAATTATAGTTTTTGATGGGAGAGTTATAGAAAACCTTTATACTGCCTCCATTCTCTAGACTTTTGGGATCCCATCTTTCTCTAACATGATCCTAACTACTATAGAACAATCCACAAGTCTATTTATCAAGATCTGGAGGCTTGTACAAAAGTGGTGAATGAGATGTGGATGAAGCATCCCAGGGGATTTGCAAACAAGTTCCCCAAGAATATATATAGAAGTGACTTCATCATTGAAGTCAATGATTTGGTTACTCTCTTAAGTAGAGTAATGGGAATTGAATCTGATTCCACATTCAAAAGTTGGATATTCTACTATGTAGAAGATAACTTGAGGGAACCTACCAAGTTCCCATGGGCATAAATAGTCAGTGATAACATTCACCATCAATTGATTGACCAGTATGATGATCAATATTATAAAATCCATGCTATTATAGGTCCACTCAATGATGAAGTTTCTTTAGCATTAACAACCTTTGTGAAGTTTTCTATGAAGGAGAAGTCAGAGGGAAGAAGTATAATTGATGATCGATTTTTGTGAATGGTCAACTGGAAACATTTTTAGAATTTTGTGCCCCAGATTTACTAGGATATTGTAAATGTAATTTAATACACATATATAATATAATATACTTTTGCATATCCCTAGGTGCATTTGTAATTTATTCTAGTTGGAGATGAATGAATAATATATTGCAAACATTTAATGTACTCCAAATATTAAATGAAAATATAATCTTGGCCCTTGGTGTTGAGATAATCTCCACCATTGGTTTTTCCTTGGGTTTTACTACCCTTTCCTATAAAAGGAAGTATTTTGTCATTGTAAAATGTTGTTGAACAAGAATTATTATAACCCAACATTTGAAATTAATACAAGCACATCATTAGAGTTTTGATGTTCAGCTTGTAATTTCTTATGTTTTATGGTTCCTTTATTTAATGTTAGATAAAGTTTAGTTATGATAATGGTGCAATGTCAAGATATTTGATAGATCTATGGTTCATACTATTTATGATTTTTTGATTGCAAGTTATTTTATATGGTTAGTTTGAGCCTTATTTTCATTAGTTCAATTGTGAATATTTGTTTATATTACGTCGGAATTGGGTATTTGAATGAATCTTCATGACCTAAAAATATTTCATTTCCTTTGAAGATTGCACTATTATTGTTGCATTATGAGTTACTCTCTGAGTAAGCAAGAATCAATTTTGTAAGGGATCAATCTATTTGCAACATCAAACCATTATTATCATTGCCCTTAGGTTTTCATCACCTAATCTCTTCACACCCTATCTTTTGTATTTTATTTAAGATTCAATTATTTTAGAAAGAAAAGTATCGCCCAAATTACCATATTAGATGTTGAACATTATTTTTAGATCTCAAATTTGGAAAATTAGTTAGGGTTTCATATCAGTTTAAGATCTTCCAAACCCTTATTGTTTAAGCTTCGGCTAATTAATTGTAAGGCCCCTTATAAAACAATAAAACATAAAACCATTGAGTCATTTTGCAAAGTCTAGACCTAACTATCAAAGCCTTGGGGTTATTTTTCTAAAATTTTAGAAGTTAGATTTCCTTCCAAAAGGGAAAAAATATATCATGTTTTGTCTATGTTGCGATGTGTAAAAACACTCGTCAACATTACCATGATTAGATCCTTCTTCTATATGATGCCAAAAATCATCCAACATAACATGCTTATAAACACTACTTTATGTGAACTTATAAAAATAATATACAAAGGATAAAATCACCATAAGATAGTAGTAATGATGCACAAATCAACAACAGAAGAGCATCATATAACACAAGATTTACATGGAGAAACCTTTAAGGGAAAAAATTCCACCAAGAAGAGAGGCCAAGTATGCATTGTCTTCATATAAATGAAATTACAATACAATCACTTCCATTCTCCTCTTTACCTCCACCATGGTAACATTTGTGCACCTATGAACAACTTCCTTATGCCTCAACCTATCCTAGTTCTTGCAATGAAACTCTACATCCAACTATTGATCATACTTTCTACATCGAAGAGGTTGAATTTATAGACTTATGAAGGAATCTAATGAAAAAATATCCCTAACCCTTGGATTTCCATCTCAAAATGTGAAAGGACATCGATTTTGGCTCCAATACTTTCCCTCCAACTTTGGCATGCAAAATTGGAAGATAAACATTATGTTAACTATAATAAATAATGAAATATATACCAAGATACGCATGTTTCCTCATTCCAAGATCCCACTTGGAAAATCCCAACAATCACTCATTTTTCTTTTTACTTATCATTTATTGTAGGGAAAATAATAATAAATATTTATGTCCACAAGTCATCTTTATTGTTGCTAGTGGAATCCATCACCCCTTATGAATATAGTACAAAAAATGGTGAGAATTAATATTTATTATCATCGCTTTTGATGGCATTCACTCAAAAACCATTTATTTTAAAATGATGTATAGAGTCTTCATAAGGTGTTTATCACATAAAATCACATTCATGATTAAATTGTGAATCTTGATATCCCATTAATGTTAGTTTGAATCATATCATTTTAAAATTTATTTAACTATGTTTGTGCCTAGATCAAATTTACCTCATCAAGTTCAATAAAGCAATTTGTTTGTTCAAATTTGAAATCACATGCAGTAGAAAAAATTGGTGAAAATCACAAAAATAGTTAAATTTAAAAATTGGTGTAAGTTGATGAAAATTACTTTAATGAGAATATTTCTAGGGATATTTTGACTAATGTGGCCAATTTTTGAGTCATGGAACCTCACATATTTGGAGATATTAATGCTTCAATTTCCACACTTGAGATTATGAAAATAACTAAATTTGCATTTTTGAAAGGGATTGGAAAATTTAGATCATTGGGTTTCATCGTATTGTTATCTTTGATAATCTGGAAAAATTTTAGCCAAAAATATGGATCCAATCAAAATTTATCATAAATTCTTTGAAAGTGAGCTTGTAAGGTTGTGTCGAGTCGATGTGTTGATGGTTTTTGCATCTTTGCTAATTAAGCATTCTTGGATCTCAGATTAGTGTTTGTTTGTTGCTTGATCATATAGGAGGCTTGCAAATCTGGTGATTTAATTTAATGTCGATGTGTTGGTGTTTTATTTTTTTAGCTAAGCTTTGAAACTCTCTAAGAGGTAGCCAACCTGAATGTTTCAAAATTCACAAAGTTACTGGTCAACTGACAAGATTAAGTCAAAGATTGAAATCTCCTACACTTCTAGCTCTGTAGGACCAAGGTGGGTCAACCTACACAATGTCTAAAACTTGATTCAACCATACACACTAACATTGCTTTTTATAGCAGATCTTTCCCAATTCAATTAAACCACAGAAAGCACTGAAAACTTCAAACTTGGCTAAACTCTCAATAGATCAATACTCACTCAGCAATTGAGAGGCATAACACAACATTAAACCTCAACCGAACAACAGGGATTTAAAATGATTTTGCATTTAAATTTGTTTATGAGATGCATAAAACTAAATAATAGATCAGTGTCAATTATGGGCCATGGAGTCAAACACATAAAACGAATTCATCAGCAAACAAACTTCAACCAGTGGATTTAAATTGTTAATGCTTTGCATCAACTGTTAGTGTCTTGCACCAACAATTCATTTCTTATTATCAATCAGATTCTCCTTATCAAATCTAACATGCACACTTGAAATCACTGTTATCGGCTCAAAGTATTTAACCATTTCTTTGAAATAGACCCACAAATAAATAACACAATCTCATAAAATTTGAGATGAAAAACCCAAAAACACTTGGTATTATTGAATTCATATGATTTAACTGCATAAGTATGGAGACAATCTGAAGATATTTGTGAATGTGCAAACACCTTCATGATTTTATTTGCATAAACTAACTGTATTTTCTCATGAAATTAGAAATTACAGCTTACAGACTCAAGAAATAACTCAGAATTTACAATTCTCTATCTACCCAACCCAACACAAAATTTCAGAACCCTTTACAATTGAAAGAAGAAGAGAAGAAATAGAAAACAGAAGCAGCCCTAAAACTGATCCGTTGATGATATCCGGCAACTTCATCCTCCATTAACCTACACAAGAAAAGTTTTTCTCATCTCTCCTCTTCTTCAACGAACTTTGCCTCAATTCTTCCTTTGCAATCAGTTGTTGAGCAACAAAAAACTTTCCCATGTGGAGAATCTCCAATTTTACCTGTTGTGTGAAAATACCTTTTAGCTCAGCCTTTTCCCTTGAAAATCCCCTTAGCCCATGTGGAGAATCACCAAATTCACCCAGCTGTAAAATATCCTCTATTCGTGAAAACCCCATGAAAGTTTCACATTTTTATTCATTTTATTTATAGCACTTTATTTTACTTCCGAGCAAACATATTTACTTATAAAATGAATAAATTCACTTTATACAATACCCACATACCCTCAAATATAAAATATATATAAAATTCACTTTACTTATTTCTTATTTAAAATAACTCATTAACCACATTTTTATATTTTAATGCCCAGTCATAAAATAGTCTCAAAAAACTGATAAAATCACTTTACCCATCCATATTTTACCCACATTCTAAAGTTTTATTTAAAATGAAAACATTTTAAATAAAAACCATCGGACCTATTTAAAAATTTTACCCATGCGTTCAACATGCCTCGGGCACACCTGTACCACGTGCCCTAATCTCGCACACCTCGCAATGTTTTGGCTTGCGTTATCCTTCCTCCCGCGAGGTCTGCGAGATGCATCCACGTCGCCATTCCTTCTATCCGTCATTGATCTCACGGGCTTGCCCTAAAACTTTCATGTCTGTTCAAGCTCAGCTCCTCACGGGTCATGGTGGCCATTCTCTGCAGTCTTGCAGCTTTACTAGATGTGAATGGCTCCCTCTCATTTCATTCGCTTGAATATGTATGTGGACTTTTCAGCAAATCCAATTTTTGCGTAGCCATCACCTCCACCATTGTTCGATCCTCATTGGCGTACATATATCTTGCTTTCATGGCGCTCATACCCTGCACCATGGACAACACCCACAAATTTGAAAATGCACCAATCTCACCTCATAGCCCGCGTTTTACATTATTTTCATTTGCATGAAAGTTTCAAAGGCATTTACAACTGATCCATTTTATACGCAGCCCGTACTCATGGTGTTCAGTGAGACCACATTTGCTGAGGCATTGTCGAACAGTTCATACACCCTGTCCATGTTGCTTTCCATCGACCTCTGGCGCCTCCTCCATTTCTTGTGTTTGACTGAGAGTTTCTATAGCGTTTTCTACAGATGCATTATGGCGTTTCAATGTTTATGAGGCCCTCTCAACAAATATTTGTACGTGAGTAACCATGGCGCCCTCTTGGAATCAGCATACTCCATTGACTTGCATGGCGGCTGCATTTGCTTGAAAGTTATTGATGACTTTCCAACAGAACCGACTTGGTTCATTTTGTGCCCTTGTTGTTGGGCGCGGTATGGCACATACTAGAAAGTTTCTGAAGCCTTCTAAATAGAATTTCCTCAAACAATTTTGATGCCCTCCGCGTTGAATCCCTTCAGAAAACAATAACTCATCTTCACTGCTACATTGAATCGGCCCCTTGTGGTTTGTGTGTGGCTGCCTTGCACTGTGTTGGTGTGGTCTTTTCTAAATGATGTTTGCTTTAAATTTTCTAAAGCCCTCAACAAATAGATTTTATGCATTCCCTTGTCTATGATTCCAATTTATGCGTATATGTCTTGCTGGGCATTTCTATTGATGTGTGGCCCTTTGTTTCTACACTCACTGCATATAGCTTTCTTTGAAGGTAAAGCTTTTTCAAAGCCTTTATCCATTGCATAGGCGCGTCCTCCTTCACACTAGACAATGGCAGCCTTCATGATATGCATCACCATATTCATTTAATCTTCATGTCAGCCTCCTCTTAGCTGTACGCGGCTTTCTAAAGTTTTTGTGGTCTTTTCAACAGATCAATTACATGCGTTATGTTGCACTATGGTATTCCATTCTTGATGCTCTGATGGATCGATGTCTGAAGCATTTGGTTGAGAGTTACTAAAGACTTTTCAATGAATGCATTCTCTGTCACTTGGCGTGGGTTTCCCACTGTCTACTGGCTGCGCGAATCACATTTGCTAGGAAGTCTCTAAAACTTTTTCCGCGCCTCCATCTAATGCCTATGCTGCAACAGTAGCTATGGCGAAAGACTTTTCAATAGACCCATTTTGAAAGCAAACTCAAGTTCTCCATTTTCTTTTAGAATAGTGAAGTATGAGTTTAAGGATTCCCATGTAAGAGGTTTCAATGGTCTATAATTTTTACAAAAGGGCTTCAAAGGACAATCCCAACTTATATTCATTCTATTATTGTCAAAACCTAAGTCTTTTTCAATGATTTGAATTTCTCACATAGGAGGTATAAGTATGTTCTTCAATACCGAGGTCTTGTAAAAATAAAGTCTCTCTAAGTTCAATCTAGGATCAAAGTCAACACTTTTTATCCATCTCCCAAACATCAATCAAATCCCATCTCACAAACAAACCTTAGAATCTTGGAAAAATCCTTCATACTAGACTTTTCGCAAATCCTTTAAATCAAATAAAAAATCCTCTTGTTTGATTAAGTATGTGTAGATGAATCCTTCTGCATATACTTAGTTAAATTATCATCTTGTGGAAAAATCTATTCCAAGATAACATCCAACATATTGGGGTTTATGAGTTCATTATCCAAATCCAAATCAAATCCAAAAGTCCAAAAGTCCAAAAGTCTAATGTCCCTCCAAGGTCTCTAAGAGTTAATAATTCTTACCATCCATCTTTCATTTATCTCATCACCATTCTTTGATCCTTAAAAAAAGCTTAGATTTATTCTTTGTACCTAAAGGTTAGACCAACCTAAGGAATTAGATATTTTCTCCCATATTCCTGAAATTTGATCCTTATTTTATGGTTCAAACTAGATCTCAACACAAGAAAAACATGGAGCAAAACAAAGAGAAATCTACTTCAAGTGACTTGAGTCAAACTGCACCCGAATTAAACACCATCAGATCTAACAACCCCACTCAACCTTCCTCAACAACCACAATATATTCAAGAGGGAGGCTGCCAAGTGGAGGACATCACCAACAATTTCCTAGGAATGACTCAAGATGAAATCATGGAGATAGTCCAAAATTTGGAAAACCAAAAAATTGTCAATACCATGATGAGACTTAATCCTTCACAAGACATGCTAGCATTAGCAAAAGAAGGGGCTAAACTCCCTTTTGATTATGATGTAAGCACAACTGTGGAACAACCTCTTGAGATTATGCCACTGATATCATTCACACCATCCTCCAAAAGCATAATTCAATCCATCCCCCAACCAACATCATCTCATGCTCCAAGCCAACCCATGATCACCAAGGGGAGTTCATTGCTCCAAGCTCTTCAAACACACCCCCTTGTAAACAACCAAAATTTGGATGAAAACACCATCTTGGGCATGATGAACACCGTCCCATAGGATCCAAAGCATTCATTTGTTCCACTCATCTTCCATGACACCAATAATCCATCCACTTTCTCTGCAACACCGACATATTCCCTTGATACACAAGTCTTTCTCCCCATGGTATCACTAAGACAAGGAGGTTTATTTGGACAAGGGGGAATCTTCGATGTTTCATCATCACTTTCTCAAGGGAATGTACCCCTTATCCTCCCACCACTTCCTCCACTAACATCGACATCCACATCAATCCAAGGTTTAGGGAAACCCCCTTTACCCAATATATTGGTCCCAAGTCAAACAAATCAAATCAATCTACCAATCATAAATCAAATCAACACGTCAAGCACACCAAATCCTCCAAGCATGCCATCAATATCACAACACCAGGTGGCACCAATCCGAACATCCCAATCTACCATTACACCATCCACAAAACCTCAAATACCATCCACCACACAACCTATGGTTATCACTCAAACCCCTCAATGGCCACCTCAACAAAGTCACATCACACCATCTCACACCATTTCAAGTCCTCCACCCCCACCACCAAATCCAAACATGGCCAACCAATAAAGCATTGTCTTGCAAGCAACTCAACAAGCATACCTAAAGGAATTTTAGCAATTCCAAGCCCAACAAGCTGTGCAAGCAGCCCATGCTACTCAAGTCGCACAAGCTATCCAAGCACAAGCACAAGCATTGCTACAACAACAACAAGCTGCACAAGTAGCCCAGGCTGCTCAAGCTGCACAAGCACAGGCACAAGCTCAAGCGTAGGCTCAATCCCAACATCAAGCACAACAAGCTCAAGCACAAGCCTTGTTACAACAACAAGCTTACCAACAAGTTTTGCAACAATACCAAGCACAACAACAAGCAACACAACAACAAGCAACCCAACAAAAATCCCAACAACAAGCATTGTTGGCACAATAGCAAAAATAATCCCAACAACAAGCATTGTTGGTACAACAACAACAAGAGCAACAAAAAGCTTTGTTGGTGCATCAACAACTACAAGCATATCAACAAGCATTATTTGCACAACAATCTCCCGCGAACGCACCACCAAGTCTGCAAGTTACCCCACCTGTCATCCAAGCCACTACACCAACCCAAAACACATTCATTCCACCACCCAATCTGCAAGGCGATTTGTCCGCTCAAATCAAAAACTTTTCGCAATAAGTGTTGGACATACAATCTGGGAAGATCCCAAAATGACAAGGGAATTTATGCCCTTATCCATTCAACAAAAGCATCGTGATGAAGTCATTCCCATAAGGTTTTGAGATACCAAAATTTGACAAGTATAGTGGAACCAAAAAATCCTAAAGATCACATTAGGGAATTCCATGTACACTGCATGGAAGTTTCCTACAATGACTCTTATCTAATGAGGCTCTTCCCCAAAAGTCTGGTTGGTCCAGCCATGGAATGGTTCTCCCGTCTTCCTCCCAGAATCAATAAGTTCCAAGAAATTGTGGATGCATTCATACAAAATTACTCATTTAACATGGGTTTGGATGTAAGCTTGGAAGAATTGTCCAACCTTAAGCAAAACAAGGGAGATTCATTCGCATCCTTCTTGCAACGATGGCGATCCAAGGCCAATAGAAGCAAGTGGGCTATGCCAGAAGAACAACAAGTCAGAACCTTCATCTCCAATCTTGAAGGGATTTTGGCTTTCCATCTCAAAGTACAGTGCATCACCACCTATGATCAGCTCATCCCCAAAGCTCTTCACATCAAAAGATCCCTCATTGCATAAGGGGGGACACCCACTTATCAAGATAATCGCCCATCAACAAGCTACAACGACAAACCCCGAACTTGGGCGAAGAATAAAAATGTTACCAACGATGGTGTTGTTAATGCCAAGGTTGTAATCAATGCTTCAAAGCCAAACACACAACAAAAAACATACCAACAACCTTAGAATAACACCCAAAACACCCCACGACCCAACACATCTCAACAACAAACCAACTCACAAACAGTCAACAATGTCAATGATCAAGGCAGACCATCCACAAGAAAAAGGTATCCCCCAAAGCGAAAGTACACACCACTTGGGGAATCGATCGAATCTGTCATGCAATGACTCATTGAAGCCAACATCATCACGCTCCCAGTCATTGAAAATTACCAGAAGCCTCAAGTTAAATCGCCTTGGTATAACGAGAAACACCTTTGCGATTTTCATAAGATAAAGGGCACACAACGACCAGTTGCATGAGGCTCAAGAATCTGATCCAAGATCTTATTGATGACAAGACTATCACCATTGAGAAACCAACTAGAAATCAGGACCTCAATATACACACAATTTCAATGTCGGATCACAATAAAACAATAGACAATGGCAAAGGCAAAAAGTATGGTAGCGTTAACCATGTTTTTGTATCTTTGGATGAATGGGTAGGTGTTATCCATATCGTAGGGTCCAAAGCCGAGTGTGGAGTCACCACATGAGGTGGAAAATTCACTATCCCTGAACCATCCATGCAATCTAGAGCACCCCCTACAACCTCAAAGTTAGTTGCCAATGGTTACAATGTCCTAGAATAGATAAAGAAGACCCCCACCCAGATCTCCATCATGGAGCTGTTGAAAATATCACCCAAACATAGGGAAATTTTAGAAAAGGCACTAGTTGCATCTTCCATACCCACAAATCTTGATGCAAACCAGTTCCAAGCTATGGTCATACACATCACCACCCGCATCTCCTTACATTTTTTAAACAAGATCTTCCAACCCAACCATCCCATAATCGTGCACTTCATCTTGAAGTCTTTGTCCATAAAAATAAAGTCAAACGGGTTTTGGTGGATGGAGGTGTAGGGATGAATATTTGTTCTTTCAAGTTAATAAAGAATCTGTGATTATCTAAAGATATGATTGAAAAGGGAAAAGGAATCACAATCCGAGCTTATGATGATCAAGAAAGAGTGTCTCAAGGAACCATTCAACTTCCTATCCAAGTAGGACCAACCATCATGGAGACTACTTTCCAAGTCCTCGATCTTGACTTACCTTATAACATTCTCCTCCGGTGCCCATGGATACATGGGATGTAAGATGTTGCATCCACATACCACCAATGCATTAAATTCCCTTATGAAAACCAAGAGGTCGCGGTTCATGGTGACCCAGATCCCTTTGCTTATTGCAGGAACTTGGAAGCCAAATATTACAAAATCCCACAAGTTCCCAAGAATAATGATGGCCCTACGACCCCATATATAGACCCATCCACCCTCACCTCCACCTTTGAGACAGAGACACCCTCCATTCTTGACATTTTTGATATTAAAGTCATTGTCCAAGATAACAAATGTGGATACTACAAGATGAAGAAAAATGCCTTTGTAATAGGAGATTTACCTCAATCTCCCACCCATGGACAACCACAACCAATTGACACACCATCACAAACCTTCAAAGTAGACCCCTCCAGATTCAAAAGTTGGGGGGATCTAGGCAGAGAAGTGGTAGATGAAAAGGATATATCCAGTCTCCTATACCAAGATGAAAGACTTGTGCCTGCCCTTCCAATGGACGATGCTAACAAAGGACTATAGTTAATGCTTGGCATGGGCTACAACAAGAATGAAAGCCTCGAGAAAAATAGAAATGATTGATTAGAACCCATCATTGCTGAGAAGCACATAAATAATCTTGGCCTTGGATGTACCCCTTCAAAAATAACCATACTTGGCAGAGGTATTCATGTTAAAATAGTCAAGGCTCCTCCTCGGTTACCAGTGTCCACAGGTCTACCCTTAGACAACTATGCCTTCGATATAAATGATGTATATGAGAGTGAAAGTGATGAGGATACCCTCATTGACCTACCTATGTTATTTGAAGACTCTTCCTTGTTCATGATTTCTACTGTGTCTTTTACGTCAAACAACCAAACCCATGAAATAAAGCTAGTTTATCCCCAGCTAATAGATTATGACCAATGAGGACCACTAGTTTTAGACACATTCAAAAATGATGAGGCCCTCTTGGAATTTAGGGGACTTAGGGATAATGTACCATGTGGAGACCATAAAGCATGATTTGACATTAAGATAGATAAATATGCATACTATGGGGAGACGATTGAATCCCTCAGTCGTAAAAGTGAGAATTTAAGAATAATTTCTAGGTCTTTAAGTGAAAACCACATTGTGGCACTTTCTGACCCGAAAATAGTAAAAAAAAAGGACTTATCCAAGGGTGAAAACCTTTCTGAGGCACCCAAGGATGAGGGATTCAATCTTCCTCTTAGTGCTATCATTAGGAGAAGTCAACAGTATTGGAAAAGAAGTGTAACCCCATCAACTTGGGGATTGAGGTGATGCCACATATAACCTTCTATGCATAATCACTTCTGACCAAAGAACATGAATTCCTAGCTACGTTTCCGAGAGAAAGAAAGGTAAAATTTGCATGGACCTATTGTGACATGTCGAGACCTGATCCAAAGGTTGTTGTTCATCATCTTGCAACATATCCAAAGGCAAAACCAGTAAAGCAGAAACTAAGGAAAATGCATCCACAGATCACACTATTAGTCAAACTCGAGTTGTAAAAACTCTTGGATGCTAGATTCATAAGGCCCATTGATTATCTTGAATGGGTTTCAAACCTGGTACTAGTGATTAAGCCCACTAGGGGCATACGGATCTACACTAACTTCAGGGACCTAAACAAGGCGTGCCCGAAGGACGATTTCCCCCTTCCAAACATCAACATGATTATAGATCAAATAGCAGGCCATGAAATGTTGTCACTAATGGATGGGTTCTCGGGGTATAATTAGATAATGATAGCGAAATAGGATCAAAGTAAGACAACCTTTACCTATCCATGGGGTACATACTACTGGAACATGATGTCGTTTGGGTTGAAGAATGCTGGAGCCACCTATCAAAGGGCTATGACTCTCATTTTAATGACATGATCCACAAGTCCATAGAAGATAATGTGGATGACATATTGGCCAAATCAAGGAAGCGATGAGACTACATAGCAGCACTAAGCTCCATCTTTGATAGATTGGAGGAATATAGGGTTAGACTCAACCCTAAGAAATGTGTCTTCGGTGTATAATCAAGAAATCTTCTGGGGTATATAGTATCAAAGAGAGGGATTGAGATAGACCCAGCCAAAGTCAAAGCAATTATCAAAATGGAGGCACCGAAGACATTGAAACAACTAAGGAGTTTACAAGGAAGACTCCAATCCATCCGTAGGTTCATAGAGCAGTTGGTAGACAAGGTTGTCCCCTATTCTCACCTACTCCACAAGGGGTAGCATACAAGTGGGACAAAAATTGTGATCAAGATTTCAACAAAATCAAAGAATACATGTTGACACCACCAGTACTAATGCCACCAATCCAGAATAAGCCACTAATCTTGTACATATCAACAAAAACAGTAGCACTTGGGACTCTATTAACACAACATGACGAGATGAGGAAGGAAAGAGCCATATACTATATCAGTCGAACCATGGTAGGGCATGAGTTAAAATATACATTCTTTGAAAAGGCTTGCCTAGAAGTAGTGTTTGCCTCACAAAAATTCAGGCACTACATGTTAGCCCATCAAATTAAACTCATCGCCAAAATAAACACCCTCAAGTATTTACTCTCCAAGGCAACACTTACAGGGTAGATTCCTAAGTGGGTCATGATCCTCTCAGAATATGTGGAAAGAAAATATATCAAGGGACAAGTGATTGATGATAAATTAGCAGAAGCACCCATCTATTCAGAGAACCCACTTGTATCATAATTCCCAGATGAGTCTGTATTCAACCTCAGTGCTGCTAATCATTGGGAAGTTTATTTTGATGGGTCATATACACAACATGGATCAGGAGCAGGTGTCTTCTTCATCACACAACAAGGGGATTGTATTCCTAAATATTACAGGTTATCTTTCCCTTTCACTAACAAATATTTCCGAATATGAAGCCCTTGTGATTGGAATCATAATTGCAGTACAATGGTAGATCATGGCTCTTAAAGTTTATGGAGACTCCCATCTAATCATCAACCAAGTCAACAACGAGTACCAAACAAAGGACGAAAAAGCTGACCCCATACAAGAAATTGGTGGAAGATCTCAAGGAATTCTTCATTGACATCACATTTGAGAAAATACCAAGGGAAAACAATAGAGAAACAAACACCATGGCAACGATCAGATCACTGTTGGATATCCCACACAATGTCCTTAAGCATGAATTCTTGGTAGAGTAGCTTCTCATACTAGCTTTCGAGGTACCAAAGTCTAAATTTGTGTATGAAATCATTGGTCCTGGTAACCCATGGTATCATGACATATACACTTACCTAAGAATAAGAGTCCTCCCTGCTGATATCACTCTGAACCTCAAAAGAACCTTTGTCAAAAATTCATCTCGCTTTGTCATCCTAGGTGACACCCTGCACCATAGGAGTATTGAAGGAACCCTTTTATGATGCTTAAACGCTGAGGAATCTTTGATTGCTTTAACCAAAGTACACAATGGTATTTGTGGTTCACATTCGAGTGGTATGACCTTTTGCAAGAAGCTGCTGAGAATGGGGTACTATTGGCCGATAATGGAGAAGGAATCTCATGAATATGTCAAAAATTGCTTGTAATGTCAACAACATGGGGATCTCATCCATGCACCTGCTCAAGAGCTCCACCCGATTGTAACACCTTGGCCCTTCTCACAATGGGGGCTCGATCTCATTGGCAAAATCACCCCAACCTCATCTAATGGACACAAGTTCGTTATCACCACTATGAAGTACTTCACAAAATGGGTAGAGGCCATTCTTATGACCTATATCACTGGAAAGCAGATTGCTAAGTTCATCCCGAATTACCTTATATGTCGCTACGGTGTCCCACAAGCCATTATCTCAAATAATGGGACACCTTTTAAAAACTAGGATGTCCGAGACCTATGCTAGAAATTTAATATCCAACACCACTTTTCTACTCCATACTACCCCCAGGGTAACGACCAAGCTGAGGCTACAAATAAAACCATCTTAAGAATCCTAAAAAATATGGTCAATGAAGCTGGTCATGATTGACACTTATAGTTGAACCTTTCCCTATGGACTTACCGAACAAGTATCTACATGCCAACAGATGCAACCCCATTCTCCCTAGTCTACGGGTCAGAATCCATCCTCCCCATCGAGATTGAGCTCCCATCCTTGAGGATATCATTGCAAAACCTCATTACAGATGAAGAATATCGGGTATCTCGGTTGAACGAGTTGGAACTATTGGATGAGCTACGCATGGATGCTTTGAACCACCTGCAAGTCTACTAGAACCATTTGAAGAGGATCTACAACAAGAAGATCTGAGACTGGTCATTTCAAGTTGGCGAGCTTCTAATGAAAGAAAATAAAAAAATGTGTCAAATCCAAATAGCAAGGGCAAGTTTGAACCCAACTAGTTGAGACCTTTTGTTGTCACTACAAGCTATAAATCTGGGGAATATTAGCTATCAAAACCTGAGGGTGAGCCTCTACAGGAGCCTATCAATAGCTCCCATCTTAAAAAAATTTATACCTAAGCTTGCAGGGTATAAAGCCAAAAATATAAAAAATAAAAAAATTCAAAAATTCAAAAAAATTCAAATAAAGGATTGAAAATAGTAAAGATCAAAATCGTCCTCTAGTGAAAACCACTTCGGTGGCACTTTGGGAAAGTACCTTGTTGAAAGCCTGGTAGACAGGTGCCTTGTGTAAATAAGGACTTTCCATCCACCATTATCTCTACAGCTTGTTCAACAACACCCATTGCATTCCATTGATCCTTCCATTTCACCCATCTGTGTCTGCATCATGGCTCGGTCCTGTGTTTTCTATCATGCTTCCCCTTAGAGCTACTTAGCACATACTTAAGGTTTGTTTATCCTGCCTATATCAGAGTAGTCTATCGCATCATGCTAGGGGCATGTTCTTATACCTATATTGGATCGAATTCGTGTATATTCTTGAGATCTTCCTAAAATCAAAAAATCCAAAAAACATTCATAAAACCCTTCAAAAAACCCAAAAACATTCATAAAATCCAAAAATTTCAAAAATAGAGTCATCATGTCGAACTACATCATCTTTGAGCTTGAACGTAGGCAAGGCCATCATCGATGAGCCCCCGAGACACCCTAGGTCAGTCCTTTAGGAGTATATCATAATAAACTGGCAGTCCATCCATTTGTTCATATCTCATCAATAAATGAGTTTGTGTTAGTCAAACTACATGGTCTTTGCATGTATAACATAGGCAAGGCTAATATTTGATCAGCCCTTGAGGCCCCTAGGATAGGTCTTTAGGTTAGGTTCTTGGTCAAAATCTCAAAAAACACCAAAAACATTAGAAAATTTGAAAATCAAAACATTTGTAAAACATCTTGAAAATCTAAAAAATAGCCTCAAAACATTTTAAAATACAAAAAACATCCAAATATTTGAAAAATCCATCCGTCCCACCGCTCATCCTCCGCAATAAGTACCCACTCATAATAAATCAATCGTTGCTTTCATCCTTTGAAAAAAAAATCGGAAACAAGCTTAGCAGTTAAAAGTGAAAACTCAAGTGTCAAGATCTTAAGTCTAAGTCAGTAGGTAAAAAAGTTGGTCAACTCTTGGTATTAATAGTCTATCATCCAGTTAGTCCCAAAATCATCTGATAACATCATGTCCTAAGATGCATCCTTCCTACAATGGACATCAACATCAGGCATCACCGTAGTTTAGTCTTGGCTAGCGGTATGAAGAACATTAGCTTGTTTGTTTACTTGATCTTTTCTTCCGATTTATCTTATTGCACTCATTTTGAGGACCTCTCAATGATTTCTACTCAAAATGATTTAGAGAGAAAGGAATGGGGCATTGATCATTATCTCTTGTCTTCTGTGGTTTTTTAATACACTTGTAATATAACCTTGGAAAATACTTGCTTTATTAGGTGTGTATGGAGGGTGTTTTGGACACCTTGTTGACTATTACATCGTTAGATTTTGCCTCTTTGTGTTCTAGTTTGAGATGTTTGAAATATATAAAACACATCCTACTAGGGTTTTCGTATGTCAGGTGTGAACAAGAATACTCTTATCTATTTGTTGAGTCAAAGTCCATCGCACTAGGTACAATGCCATCTTGGTTCTTTATAATTTGATGCATCATATCTATGTGTGTTATCAAAAATAAGGTAAGTAATCTCTTTATAACCCCAATCTCTAATAAGAAATCATCATCATCATCATGTTTTCTGTATCATCTCGAGGTCAAGGGTTGGTTTCTTTTTCTTCTATCTTCCTCAAATACAAACACTAACATGGTATCGAGACATTCAAAAGAAAAAACACCCATATATGCATCCATCCTGGATCCACAAGATGCTTGCATACTGCATATCATGCATAATAGGAAACATTAATCATCTCATACACATTGCATCAATCATAACATAGATTTTTATTCTAAGCATCTCATAAACCATACATTTTCATAAAACATCCATTGCATAATCATATAGGAATCATCACATGTTGCATCATTCATATATACATCACATATGAGAAAGGTACTAAAAAATAAGATAACCATTACATCATATTTGCATTATCATCCACCACGTAAGCATCATTAAAAACATCACATTTTGCATCATACATACATACATATTACATCATCATAAAAATGTATAGAAAATATACAAAAATAAATACATCCATAACATGTGCATCCATAAACATCTGCATATAATACCATCTCATGAAATAAAGGTTTTACATCATATCACATTCACATAGGTCCATCATAACATCACATCACATCATAAAGCATATAAAAATATAAAATAAATATTGCATGCATCCGTCCATCCATATATATATATATATATATATCACATAAAATAAAATAAGCATCACATCATATAAATGCATCGCAAGGTCATCTCATGAATATATCAAAAAAAGTTGAATGTCATGATACATAGGAATCAAATATATAGTATCGGATATACAAGAGGCTAGTCAAAAAACTCATCCAATGAATGTATACACATCATAATCAAGTTATACGAAAAGTGTCTTTTCCTTCTCTCAGTAATCTGAGCTGCCCTAGCTATGTCCACCTCCATGGTGACTGCTTCAAATTTATTGATGAGACCCTGTAGGTCTCCTTGTTATGCCTGCACGACGGGTCCTGGTAGGAGCTATCTAACCGAGATGGGAAAAATTTGGCTCCCTTCGCTCCTATGCCACAACTCTATAATAGATTGCCCTGTAATAGGATGCCTCCTACATCACATGACCAACACTATAGCCTATCCTTGTATCTATTGGGCTACAACCTCTAACTGTTGTCATCATCCTATCTCAGGTGTAAGGGCCATATCAGAGTCTTGCCTCATCTGACGCTCCTGCACTACCTCCTGTCGATCCTGGTCCCTCTCCTGGACCAATGTCTATATCTGGGCCTATGCCTGCTGAATCTTCCCTCTAAGAACCTAAATTTGTACCTATAACACTTTTATTTGACTGTCCCTAGGATTGAGACCTGGTGGTGGTTGTGGTAGTGGCATATGTGGTTGTTGTGGCAGCTGGATTGGTGGCCTCTGTCCAACAGGTGGCACTAATGGTGGAACCTGTCTGTCATGCCCATCATGTCCTACACCCCCATCCTGATTGTCCTACCCATCTTGTCCTGACTGCTGAACCTGGCCAATCCTTGGTCCCTTGACTTGTCCTCTCCCTACAACCAACACTTCTGGTGAAGTCAATCAAACAGGGGCATGGGCTTGCCAATACACATCATATGCCTGGGTTGTCCTTGCATCTACAAGACCATCAAAATATACCAAGGGCACCATAACCAGTTGTCTGAAATCATCAATCGCCTACTGGGGGAATCCTCTGTTCCCATGCTGCCACTTTGCATGTCGTTAGGTGCATCCTGCACCTCCCTAAACTCACAAGCAACCCTATTAGGGAGGTATCACTCAACAATGTAATTCTCCCATCCCTGCATGTATCGGGACTGTCGATAGTAGAAAAGATGATCGTCATCATCGCACCATATCGAAAAATGGAGCTAAGGCCTCCAACTGAACACTGTCATCTCATCCAAAATTCGCCACCAGTGCGGGATGCCTGTGATACTTGTAAAGTGGAGGGTAGTCATCCCCTCATATCTAAACACCATAGGATCATCGTGGTCAGTCTAAACATCTGCAATCTATGGCCTTAGGACATCAATGTGCTCATAGGTCCATACGTAAAAAAAGGTGACACCCGCTCCAATGTTGCGGGCCCCACTGTAAACAACCCAGTGCATATCATGATACAAGGAGGCTAGGACGACTGGCCCCCAGGTGTAGATAGTCATCTCCTCCATCATCTTGGACCAAATGATCCCCCAACCAATGTTGCATCCTCGAGCTCGTTGATCGCGAACAAGGACTCCCGAGATCAGTGTGCCAACAAATAATGTCAAGTCAAGGGCAATTCCCTCATAGCGGCGAAGGTCTATCTGGCCGCTGTCCACCTCATATAAGTCAACGCCAAACAAAGAAAACATTGCATCACCGCTAGACTTGATGTCATAGATGATGTGCTCACCATGAATCAAAATCCATAGGATCTGACACACGTCCTCCAAGGTAACAGTGGCCTTGCTAGTCGGTAGGTGGAACGAACAAGTTTCACTCTGCCACCTCTCGACCAACGCTGTCATCATTGCAAGGTGAGTCTGCACCTCGGGCATCTAAGCAATATGGTCAAAACCGATCACTCCAGGGAAAATAGGTCCCAGTCTAACAAATGTCTCACACATTACAATAAATGGCTCCTATGCTCCTTCGAATGGACCACTGGTAGGACCTCCTGCAACCAAAACGCGCACAACATCAAAAAATTGCAAAGGATGCTTCTCAAAAAATTAAAAAATCTTTGAAAATAGCAAAGGCGAGCCTATATTTCAAAAGCAACGTGGCATTTTCAAAGGTGACGCTTTGCATTTTTCAAATGTGGCACTAAAATAAAATGCGACGCTATTATGCAAAGGCGAGCCGACATTTCTACACGACCCCAAACCCTCTTAGGGTTGCACGATGTTATATCGTAAAGGCGAGTCGATATTTTTGTGTGACTCTAAAACCCTATAGCGTTGTGCGACACTTCACTACAAACATGGGCCGACATTCGTAAAAGTGACATCGCTCGTAACAATTGCGATGCCCTAGAGAGCCACTTTTGGCTGACCTAAATGAGCCCTAATAAATGCTCGAAAAACATGAAAAATGAGAATTTTTTTGAAAGGCGTACTCAAGGTCCTGCATCTTGAGGCCTCTGGAACTCGATCCATTCGATGTTGGGGAAGCATGCGAGCAACCATTCCATCAGCACCTCGGAGCAAAAGTGGCAGAATTTCTAAAAGGCAAGTGTGCAAATTATTTGAAACGAACCCTCTTAATCCCTTTTATGCAATTTTTTGGGATTTTTTAAACCCATTTAATCTGTTTTTGCCCAAACAAAGCTCGTTTTAGTCTGTTTTCATCATCGTAGGCCTAATTTCGCATCCTGTGGGCTGTTTTTCGCTTCAACATCATCATTGAACCTTTTTCGCGAGCTTGAACCAAAAATTCAAATTTTCACCCGATCTCTCAAGGGGGCAGTATGGCAACAAAATTCTTCTGCTGGGGTAGCGGTGGGGCATTCAAAAAAATCAGGAAAAATTTGAATTTTGTCCATGGCAGTGTTATTCTTTGAATCGATGCAACATGTACTTCGCTTCAAAGAGGGGAAAAATATAGACACCAAAAATATCCTGATTGATATTGGATATCTGATTCTGACCAACTGACATCACTCCTGAAATCATTTCAAATTGATCAATTGATTGAATAATCAACATTATTTAATTAAAATCAGCAAATTCAACTATTAATTAGATAATTAAATTTATTTGATTAATTCACCCTTCTTCTAACTAATTATTCATCTTATTTAATTAAATCAAATTATTTAATTAAATCCTCTCTTAATCCTCTCATTTGATTAAAATCAATCAAATCAAATGTCACATCTCCTAATTCACTCCAATTAATTAATTCTAAATTAATTAATCATAAACCAACTTTCTAATCATAATTATCAATTCCTCCAAATTTTAACTCCTCAAGAGTTAAATCAACTCATGGTCAACTAACCAGGTTGCACATGAAAATAATTTCAATTAATTATTTAATTCATCTATTTTCCCTCACCAAGGCATATTCCTCTCAACAACCTTTCATTTAATTTCCCTCCAAAGGATTTCAAAAATCTATCACATCCTCTTACATTTGCAATAAATTCTCTTACAACCTTTCAAATCCTCTTACATCCTCCCAAATCTCATTCAATTCCTCTTACACCAATTTCAAATTCTTAACCAACAACATTTACCTCTCTTCCATCCTCCACTCACACATTTCCCAAAATGTGCTCCACCCTCATCCAATGAATGTTGACAAGTGTCACATTATCATTGGCTCTCAATTTATCCTACATTCATCAAATCGTCTCATTCCTCAACCCTTGAATTCTATAAATAGAGGCATCCTTTTCATAATAGGGATCCACAACTTCATGCATTATCACTATAGCCATTTAAGTTCTTAGTTCTTCATCATTTTCAAGTTTCATAGCTAGATTATAGTCGATTTCATCTTGGAATATTCAACAACTCATCAAGCTTATCAAGGGATTGGGAAATGGCTTCTTTCCACATCAAAGAAGCACCAATCCCCCTATGGGATGAAGATTTTATTGGTTTAAGTTAGATTACATGCTTCATTTGTATTGTTTCCTTGTTTATTTCATGTTTTCTCTTAAATTAGTTGAAGAATCTCATAGGGAGCATTAGATTTGTGTTACTAACATGTTTAACGTCATTTTGTTGATCTTTTGTTAGTTTATGCAGGTTTTGTGCTCACATTTACATATATATATATATATATATATCATTAACTATCAATATAAATATCTATATAATATTTAGACAAGTATACATTCAATATATTTAAGTATAAATGACTATAGTCAAGATATTATTTGCATATAATCTCAATATATTGAATGTATGCATATATACATATTTATAAAAGTATATACCTCTATGTACACATATTTGTAGGTATATCTATATCGATGCATCCATATGACCATGTCCATCCACAAATGTACGAATGTATCGATACACATATACATATGGATACATTTATATACTATATATATATGTTCACGTTCGATTCACATGTAACCATTCATTATTACCATCATATTGATAGGTAACTACGTGTAGTACATCTATACATGTGCATATACATGCCATTTAGATCCCATTGATAGGTATGTGCATATATATACACCTACTCCACGTACATCCCACTTATCAATATAATCGTAATAGTACAATAAAGATCTCAAAAATTCAAATAGATAAACATCAACCAACAGTGCACAAAAAAAGTAAACAAGAGTCTACTAGTACTAACACATCAACTAAGGATGACTTACCAACTTCCTACAAACTTACTCAACTCAATCATTCTAATGTGGTGTGTGTATGCTCAGATAGTTTACTTTTATTGGTTACCCAACCAAGATCCTCTTTTGAGTGATACTTCCCTTCCACTCGGAGGAATGGAACATATACCTACATCCACTAACACATGCACACAATAGTTAATTGTTCACAACATATGCAATATACATAAAACATCTCCAAAGTTAGAATAATAATTCAATAACCATTCATTCACATATATGTAGTATTTCCCCATGAAATAGCATCAACCGAGATAACATCAAATGATATAACATTCATATTGATAACAAGGTACAAGCATAATTTATTCATCTCCATAATTCACATTACATTCATATTTACCCTATGTAGTAATAGTAAATGGTAACTACACAATTGGGGTTTAACAACACGTTGCATTAAAATAATGTGTGTCATATGTTTACACATCTCTTTCCCAAAGTGGTTCTTAATAAATTACTTTCACATTCTATTCTTATAATGATATGGTTAATCAAACACATTTCAAATTGATACAAATTTCTCAAATCTTTCTTTCATATTTCAGCATAAAGTTAATGCTACTTTTTAAAATATAAAAACCATTGGTTTTTATGCAAAAGGAAAATCCTATATAATTATACTAGGTAATAATAAAAAGGATTACACTATCAAAATTCCAAGAGAGGCTAGCATAGATAAAACATTACACTGCTATTGCTAAGCCTTAGAGCCTATTTTTATACATGTATTTGCTACTTTGGAGTTAGCTGAGATGTACAAAAATATTATACCACAACCAGTCGATAAGAAAAAAACCAAAATATTGATGCAAGTTGTATACAAAGACCATAAAATCTTTGAGAAATTCCTTGAAAAAATAAAAGGCTATACAAAGGTTATCATATAGACATGAGCTGAGTAGGTCGGCAGTTGAACTTTGAAACATTTTATTCTTCCATGCGAGAAAATCCTACTAAATTTTCACCTTGATTTACAGATGATGTGTTCTCTACATGCACCAGTAGAGGAATTGGTAGAGCTCAAGGTGCATTGGTCAGAGGATGATTAACCTGGTTTAGCAAGAAAAAAATGGCATAATACTTTTCTTTGAATTTACTGTCCAAACTTGTGCAGAGATCATTTGCATTTTGTTGAAGGGCCCTCAAAAAAATCCTGTCACACTTGTGTTCTAATGGAACTTATGAAATTTTGGTGTTCCATCTCAAAATTTTGTCACCTTTTGAATATTGGGTTGGTGTTTGAGGGCTCAGGGTTTTGCTTGTCATCATTGTTGTAAGGTTCTATGATATCTCGAATCCTCCCTTATAATACCTTTAGGGTTCTTTGTTTAATCCAACACTCTATTTCGTTGTTGACTTCCTATTGCTTGTTGTCGGTCACATTAAAACATCTTATGCCATTCACCGTCATAGGGTAACCGATCCCCCACGCTTAGGTATGATTTTCTTTTATTTTATAAGGTTAAGTAAAGGGCCTTTTTGGCCTTTACATCCTTTGTGTTTCATGAATTTGAAGCTTTTGAGCCCTTTTCTCATGTCATCCTAGAGGGTCCCCTTCACTAGAACAACTTATGAGCATGTGCTTGAAATTTTTCGCTTAAGGTCCATCGGCCAGTCTCTCTTTATCACATATCGCGAATTGTTTCTGGAGTGTTTATTTTGAACTAACGATGGGCAATATCTCCTTTTATCACTCATCACAAATAGATTTTGGAGCTCCTGATATCAATGGGTGATGATCGATGCTCTTTGTTTCTCCTTATATCGTTTGTTTATCACTTATCACTAATGGATTTTGATCTTTGAGTATTGTAATAGCGATAAGTGATGGCATTTGATCTTATGTTCTTCTCTACATCACTCATCATAGATGGTTTTGAAAACGTAGATTTCAAATAGTGATGAGCAATATGATGGATCTCCTAGGCTTCGTGTATCATGGATAGATTTTAAATGATAAGTTTTACATTAGCGATACATAATATGAGTACTCAATGTCATCGTGGGGATCTCTCATCGCTAAAAGCTTGCAAAATGTATGAGGAAGATTAGTGTTGAGCAATGGCCTAGTGCTTTTGTATTTTCTTGCATCGCTCATCATGGATTCATTCCAAGGCTTAGGCTCCAAAAGAGTGATGAGTGATGGAATTCTTTGTTCAAGTTTCTTTCCCTAATTTGAATAGATCTTATGTGGGATGTCTTTTGTATCCTTGATTCTCATGCAGGTGTACGTGTATTAACTTGGCCAATTTTTTGTATCTCCAGTTGCTAATAGGATCCAAAGTGTGAAGATACATTAGTGATGTGCGATGGGAAGATGAATGTGATCGAGGATGGGCCATTGATCCAAGGGTTAAGGTTTCATCATGTGGATTCTTGCATCACTAATGGAGCCAATGGAGGAGGACACATGTTAGCGATAAGGGATGACCAGTGAATGAAAAGGAAATGTGGTAGAATCCCGACGACATCGTATAAATAAAGAAAAAAAGTAGCGAGGCAAGTTGAGAACCATTGATGTGGTTTTACAACAAGATCAATGACTAGGGTTTGAACATGAACGGCTAGATGTCAATTCACTCGCGCAAAATTACTATCACACATTAATGGTAGCATGCCCGTATATTGGCCATAAAAGAAGGTAGATACCTGGTTAATTATGTATTTGGAGTTGCTTGGAAGTGGAAATGAGTATTGGAAGTTGAAGAAGTTGTGCGGGAATCTTCGGTAAACTAATACAACATCAAGTGCATAAATCATTCACCCGGGTAAGGAAACTGTATATCTCCTCCTAGAAAAAATATTGTAGTGAATTTTTTTAGAAAGTTGATAGGGAACCAGGAAGATTATTTTCTTGTCCATTAGTGGTAGCTTCAATTTGGTGATAAGTGCTGGGTCAAAATTTGGGAAAATAGTTCCGCTCTGCAAGTAGTGTCGTGTGTTTTCATACTTCGGAGGGTCTTTTCGATTGCAAGAAATCATAAACCCTAATTCTCTTGCATTTCAAACATGAGTGAACTAGAGCCGAGTGAATCTAGTATTAGAATAGAGAGAAAACCAAAATAAAAAAGGGTTAAATGACTTAAAACTTAGGATGTTTCATTTGAGGTTAAGCCAAAAACGTTTGCAGTAGCTAACCCTACACCAAGTATTCCTGCAACATCTACTAGGACCAAAAGTGCAAAGAAGGAAACATAAAGGTTCATGCAAGAGGCCTCTGGAGATATAAAAGGAGGGTCACAAATTGGAAAGAAAACTATAGGTCAAGTTTCTGTGACCACCAGGTTGATAGATAGTGCTGGTGAAATTGGTGAAAAGCCCCAGACTCAGAGCAGGTGACAACTATTTCGGTATGCTTTCAACAAGAAGTATTATAATAAACCTATATGTTTCTTATATGGGCTGAACCTTGGAAAGTTGGTGGTACCAAATGTGTTTGTAGAAGTGGACTTGATGATGGAATTGGCTAGGAACTATCATCCCATTGACAAAAAAATCAAGAATGAAAATGGTGATGTGATCCTAGAAGTGACAAAGGACAAAATTGTGGAGGTATTTGGGTTAAACCCCAATTATACTGTGAAGTTTAGGTGTACCGAGCTATATGTTGAATATGAGAATAAAAAATTTGCATACAGAGATAGACTGCTTGTTCAACATCGATAGAGTAGGAAGAAATTTCTTCCTAAGGATTTTGAGCCTTTTGAGTGTGAGGAGTTTTTGGATTATTTAAAGAACACTTATTACTACTTGAATCAAGTGTTGGCCCATAATTTTGAGGTAATGATAGCTCCTGACTCATTGGTAATTATGGCGGATATATAGGGTCATAATCATAACATTGGTTATGATTATGCCAATTATGTTGCTGAGCAAATGCATGAGCATTTTCTCAATCTGAAGAAGGAGGTACTCCCTTTATATTTCCCTCATTATTCTCTGCTAATTCATATGCTCTTATTTGAGGGTGATTATGGTTGGAAAAGGAAGTTAAAATTGAGATTAAGAGTTAATGTTTTTCCAGTACAAATGTGGACACACATTTGGGATTAGGACTGTTCCCATTCTGTTTATATCATGTTTGTTAATATCATAAGGTATGGTATCCTAGAAGTGTTGTGTAGCACCTGTTCATAGGCTTTCTCTAGCAATCAAAAGTATCATGCACCCAAAATATGTACCAGGATCTAAAGTAACACATAATTGGGTAGATTGGTTTCTTCATTCAGAATATACTTTGATCAAAGCCTATAGGGCTAAGGTGGTACCACATTGTTTACCCCTATATGTCTCCTATAGATTAGCCTTTATGGAGCTCATGTGGCAGATTGATGTTATGGATTATGAGATGTTCAGGAAGCCTAGGTACTATGGTGAATCCACAATGTACTTTTTCTTACTTCAAAGTTACTGCCCCTGAGGGGTATGAAAAGTTTGGAATCATGGTGAATAACCTCAAAATTCATTTTAATGAGGTTGGGATTTTTGATCTGGAAGGATTTGTGGGTGGAAGAAGGAGAGATAAAAACTTATCAATGATACACCATGAGTTCTTATACACAGATGATGTGTTAAGGAATTTGGCAAGTTATGAGGCTGTTATAACTAGAAAGAGGGAATGGACATTGAAGAAACAATCATAAGGAGGAATGAATTTTATGTAAGTCCATATGATGTAATTGTTGACCCCTTTGAAAGAGCTTTCACTAAGCTAAGGGATTATCAAAGTGGTGATTTTAAGGTGAAGGTGAAGGAGGCTACTGATAAAGCATAAGCTCTCCTAAAACAATAACCACAAGCTATGGATATCCCAGAGTAGTCTACAGATGTCCAAGAAGTTAGGGAGGAACAAATGATAGAACATGTGCTAGGAAATGAGGAGGTAGAGAAGAAATTCCCTACTCCTAATATTGAGGAAACCCTTAGTTCAGATGCCCCCCTAATAGAATTGTCAAATGGTAGTATGATAAGGAAAGTGATGATGATCCTAGGATCAAGGAATGCGATGAATTCCTTGCAGATGATGAGTTTGTGCAATCCAAGGAATTTTAGGAATTTATAATTCAATAGTGGAGTAAAGAGATAAAGGAAAGACTTGAACTAGCTCGGGCTAGTGCTGAACCTTCTCATCAAGAAGAAGTTGAGAGAGTAGAGGAAGAAAACATCAAGGCTGAAATTACAGCTATTACTCCCACTAAGGCTAGGAAAATTGTCTCAAATAGTGGAATCATGTTATTACCAGGATACACTATCACCTCTGCTATAACATATGATGCAGTGAGAAGAGACCCTTAGGCTTCAATATCTGAACAACAGTTTGAGGATAAGGTCTTTGGATCTGGATATAGTCCAAAGTTGCATACTCTTGCAATTTGGTCTATGACACCTAATATTGGAAAAAATGAGGTTGCTAGGCCAATTGAAGAGGTTATTGGTTCCTTGGTGGTGAAAAGAGCCACAAATATAACTCCTATCCAAGCAGCTAAACTAATTGCTCATGTTGCAATGCTTAGTGTGGACATTGCACAACTTTCTCAGAAAAAGTATGATTCTTTAGTGAAGGAATACAATAAGGCCTTGGATGAGATAAATAAGATGAGGGCCACTGTTTAGGCTACTCAGTCAATAAGGACAATATCCTTACCATCCTCTTCTTCCTCAAAATTATCTACACAGGATAGGGAAACCTTAGCCTTGAGAATTAAAGATTTGAATGATCACCTGAATATTGAAAAGGAAAATGTCAAGAAGGCTAAGTTTGAAACTGTTAAGGTGGAAAATGAGATCTTTGAGGATGTATTAAAACATAGGGTGACTAGGTTGGTCAACAAAGATGATGATGTTTGGGCTACCTATAAGAATATTCATGAAGCAAACACAAGGTATCTTCAGGTATAAGAGGCCTTCAAGAATGAATAGAGTAACTGGAGTACTAGGGTGGGTGCTTTAAGAGAAATGATGCCTAAAATGAAGGACGATCCCAAGGCACCTACTAACATCCCTAAGATTTTGAAAAATATTAATTTGATTAATGAAATAACCACCTTTCATGGAAAGCTCGGTATGTAGTTACAAAATAAGCTAAAAATATTCAATGATGTGGTGAAGTGTGGTATGCTTGCAATATTTGATCATAAAGGCGAGTTATATCAGTTTGAAAAATGGAGAGAGGAATTGGGAGATCTGCTCATATCAACTAAAATTTCTTTGACTGTGTTTGACTATACTCTGTTGAATCCACATATTAATCTGCTGATAGAGATTGAAAAAGGAATGGATACCTTTGTTAAAGAGGCCAGAGCATTAATTGATGCTAGGTACACTCAACACAATGAAAAGGTATAAAGTTTGTTGGATGTGAAGTGGACCAGTAAGGAGGAGTATACTAATTGGTTGGAAAAATATATTGATTAAGTTTGCAAAGGGATGATATTTGATGCGATGAATAATAGATAAGGGGAATAAAATAATACATAGCCTGAAAAATAGTGCAGATTAGGCTTTTGATAAAGTATTGAAAAAGATTGTTTTCCCCTCAACATGAAGATTGGTGGCACAAGTGCTGATATGGATTAGTCAACTTTGTTTCTTTGTCTACTTTCCTTGCTTCATAATTTTTGCTAATTGATTTTCCCTCAAGAATTTTTTTTTGAGCGTGTGGGGAATATTTTGAAGCTGTTACAATGAACAAATGATGCCTTTTTGAGGTGGAACCTGATTTCTACAATGATTAGGGTTAATTTCGCTTCATGTTTTTTCTCGCCACCTGAGGGCTCTAGTATAATTGAAAAAGGAATATTTGTTACAATGATCCAATGAAGTTTTGAAAGGTGTGCTTCTTGGCCTAAGGCTTATTTGCTCTTTCATCTCTATAAGAAAGAATCCAGGGCCTGAAGCAGTTGTTGGTTGAAAATTGAGTTACACAAAATCTGTAATAGCAATTCATAGCATTTTTTATGTTTTTATGTTAAGTTCAGAGTCTATTGTCATGTATGTAATTTTGATAACAGTATAGCAAATATAATACCGATTAATACCAATTTCATGGCTATTATCTCTCCTTGTGCTCATTTTACAAGTTATGAATGAATGAAATCAAGGATTCTTTTGTTTGTCTTTGTTGTTTCCCAATAGATGTTTAATTTTATTCCTACTTATTAGTTCAATGAATTAATGTAAGTGCTCGGATGAGATTAATAAGTTGTAAGAATTAGGTGTTGGGATAGTTATAAGCAGTAATAATCATGAATGTTATAAAGGAATGTTGTAATGTAGAATTTCTTAGAACTCTATGTGCTATTGTTTAAGTTGTTATCAGGTTACATAAATTGATACTGACTCTGCATTTGGATAAGGGCACTGGTCCATGCAAAGTGTTCATGGTTTAGTTTCCTGGTTGATTCAACAACTAATCACTCTGATTTTATATATTTTCAAATGGGTACCACTATAGTTGTTTTATATTAACTTTTGTCTTCTCATTCTCCTAATATAAGATTAAGAAATGAGATGATGTAAGCATCTGTTATTGGCAATGTGTTCAAGCGTAGTCATGTGAATTCCTAAGTTTACATTGTGGGATTACCATCCTGGGTCTAACAAAGCCCAAAGTGTAGGAGTAAGAGTCTCACAACTTTTACTCATTCATTAGCCAATCCTCAACCTTGCGAATAACCGAGTTCTAGAAAATTCATAGGTAAGGAGTGAAATTAAATTTGGTTCTAAAAAAAAACATGTTCAAATGCAAGTTTCATGGCATCATAGATGTGAGTGAATCCGCTCTTCTATTTTAGGTATTTTCTTGGAAAAATACCCCCAATAAAGCCCTTCCCTTTAAAAGATCATATTCTTGAAACCCTTTTAAGAATGCATTATTTCCCATGAAATTATCCTTTAAAAATTTATTTGCTATTTCTTCTAAATCATCTAGAGACTGCAGTAAATCCATTAAATTGGACAAGAAAATGGATAAAAATTGAGAGGGGAAGAGAATTTTACGGGCCTGTGGATGGGTAATTTTGACTCCTAGGATTTTCTAAATGCACTCCTCCATACTGGGGCATTCCACATTTAAAATTAAATCAAAGTTCTCATGAGAAAGATAGCCAACAAAGGGATGCTTCCATTCTTGCACTTTCAGAGGGACCTTGAAATTCCATGGCTTGTACTCTATTGAAGAAGCTCTGACTCAGTTGTTGCACCTGGAAGGAGACATTCTTCACCACCTTACGCAACCAAACCCTGCAATTTACAAACAAAGTGAAGCTGGTAGAAACCTCTATAAGTTGAAAAAAAAGTGATTCACGAAGGTTTTTTAACGATGGTTGCCACTTAATGTGGCGAATGGAGTTGCTTGGGGTGTAAAAATATTGATTGTCATTTTTCTTCACTACATGCCATTAAAATTTTCACAGACTGACAACTTGATAAATCTTGTGAAATTAGCTTGTAAACAATTGAGGATCATGCCTACAAAGGATCATGCCATCAAGGAAATAGTTTCTTGGTTTTAATCACAAGTCTTGTACTTGTAGGCCACGTATGTTAGGGATTACATAATAATATCTCATCAGCTTTGATGATTTGCTTAGTTGATGCAAGGTTGCCTCACTTTCTTGTGTAATGTTGACGCCTTGAATCACCTTGGCGATTAGGACATAATATTTTTATTTTTCCATGTAGCCTTTACAATCCATATCACATGAGATGAATGGTTTTATTTTGGTCCTCATCTTTTATTATGGATAGGGCACTTCGAAATGTATTCAATGTGTTATGATCATATAGAACCAGTTTCCTTGTTCGGTCACATCCCTGATTGGAAAGCTAATCAACTATTTTATTCCCTTCTCTATATGTATGTGTTAACTGGTAACCTTCAATATCATCCAACAAAGCCCATGCTTGTTCCAAAATGTACTTTAAATGCCAATTTTACACTTGCCTAATTTTATAGGCATTCACTACAATTAGCGAGTCTCCCTCTATGTGGATATTTGATATGCCATGGGTTCGAGCTAGATTGAGCCCATGAAAGAATGCTTGAAATTCTGTCATGTTGCTTGTAGTCTTTTGAAGATTTATTGACAATGCATGTAGGACTTTACTTGAGTGATCACAGAGGACCCAACCTGCCCCTGATTTCCTTGATTTATCTCTCATTGTACCATCAAAATTTTATTTGAAATGCCCTATTGGGGGTGGAATCCAAGCCACTTTACTTCTATCCACTTTCAATCTTGTTGTTTGGAATAGGTTGCCTTGGAATGGTAATGATAAGTCTTTCCATCTCTTCAACATTGTTGAGTCCCAATGAGTAAAAGCATAATCCATTTTTTTGGACTTCTAAACATAGGCATTTGTTGTTTATTTGAATACACACATATACATACATGAATATAGGTATATATACATGAATATATGTATATATACATGAATATATGTATATATACATGAATATATGTATATATACATGTATATATGTATATATACATGTATATATGTATATATACATGTATATATGTATATATACATGTATATATGTATATATACATATACATACATGCATATAGACTTATCCTATCATGCATTAGAAATAATTCTAATATATGCAATTGTATATATACATATGTATACATTCTACATACATATGTACTTATGTAATTACATTTTTAACCTCCTATTTCAAAAGCATAAATAGACACAAATTTGAAGGAGAATACTATAACAGGGTCAATGCAAGATCATGATGGGCCAAACAAGGCCCTTAAGTGGCAATGGAAATACATGAAAACAAACTTAAGCAACTTCACATAAGAATTTGAATAGGTTATTAACATAATTTCAAAAATATGTAGGAATAGAATTTGTAACAAATTGAATGTAGTTTGTAAGCTACTAGGCCTTTTTTGGAAAAAAGTAATTTGATTTGGTGAATTTAAAATTTCAATGCAGTAGTACATTAAAATTTGGAAAAAATAAAAAGCAGGTGTTTGTCCAGCCACCCTAATGATGAGCAATTTTTCTTTTAATCTTTCAATATAAGTAGAGGACACATGCCTAGATGTGACACACATATTTTTACAAGTAAATAATTAGTTATGAATTTTCCATTAGGAATTAAAAAAATTAAAAACCATTTGTTCAGCCACCCTAACTTGGTCAAAAATTTATGAAATTCATTTTTTTAAACTATAGTTTGTGAAACATTGTGTGTGACACAACTTTCGGATTCAAAAAATATATAATTGTTTAAAATTTATAGATGTTTTTCAATCAACCTATTAATTAGGACTTTACATAGTGCATGAAGAAAATCAATAATAATTATCTATTAAATTCAAATTAAATCATATCTTATATTGGTAGAAGGTTGACAATTTGTTGAATAAACCCCTTTTGTTTCATCAAAATTGGACCAAAAAAAGTCGTCAACATGAAGGGCGAAGTTTGAAAGACCCTTGCAACCCCTATAAACACGTTGGGGATGTTGAATTTTTGGGTTGGAAACCCACAAGCCAAATCCCAAAGCAATACCAAGGCAAAAACAAATATTCGATAGAAATAGATATCTGTTTTGTAAAGTTAAAAACAAATATTCATTTTTTTAAGAAATGGATATCCATTTCTATTTTTAAGAAACAAATATCCGTTTCTTAAAGTTAAGAAGCGGATATCCATTTCTTTTAATTTGAAATCTTAATATAAATAAATATCACTATAGATTTAAATTTAATATTAATATTTATTTTATATATATTATATATATTTTATATTAACATATATAATAATATTATATAATATAATATATGATAAATTAATACATACTAGAAAATATTAATATTAATATAATATACATTATATAATATATAAATATTTAATGTTATAGTAAATATAAATATAATATATTATAAAAAAATATTTGATGGAAAGGATATCTATTTCTTTTAGTTAGAAATGTTAATATATATAAATATCACTATAGATTAAAATACATGTTATAATATTAATATTAATATTAATATATATTATATTTGATATAACTATTATATGTTATATTATATTTAATAATATAATATATTATAAAAAAATTATTTGATGGATTGTTGCAAGGGAGTTTTAAATATCATATTTATTATAATAAAACTTCAAGGAGCTGAGATCAATATTGTAATGGCATGAACTTGCACCCCTAAGCAAATTCTACATTTACATTAACCCCTACCTTAAAGAATTAAATTTGATGATGCAATCCATTAACCCACCACCTTCCCCTGTCCACTTGACAAATCATTTGTGTGTTGGTGGGGTAATTTTTGTCAGGGACGCTAGCGCGGGGCGTGGATTTCCATGCGGCACACTTCTGTCCCGACAGGATTCCTGGCGCTAGAATCTGTAGAGGCATTACACTCCTCAATTGGAAATAAAGTGTAACATTTGCTTATGTTTTGGCTGACTTTAAACAAGATATTTTCCTCCTTTCATTCAAATTGCCTATTCTTCCATTCACTCCTTCTTCAACTTCATTCACTCCACACACTTGCTCAATACTCACTTTCAGCTCCTTTGCATTCACCACCTTCATTGTAGTTGCAAGTTTCTACTTTATTGGCTCCTCCTCTTCGTTGTTGTGGAAACATTGGCTTTATAGAGCTTACAAGCTCACATCTTCCTCCATTTTCTTGAGAGCATGTGGTTGAGAAGGTGATATCCATCCATTTTCATTTACTCTTGCATCATCTACTTGTGTAGTAGCATATTGTTATTTGAGTATTGCTTGGTATTTCCATTCCTATACTCTCTTTATCATCTTTCTATATAATCATTGCTATCTAGCTGTCCATGGAGATGAAAACATCAAAGTGGAGGACTAACTAAGGCAATCCTCTAAATACAACCCCAAAATTTTCTCATTCTTGTGTGTGTAGGCACTCTCCAATTGGAGCTATTCAAAGAATCAGATTGTGTGTGGCTCGATATTGCTTTCTCACCATTTCTTTGTCAATTTGAATTAGTCTAGTTATAGTATTCTTCTTGTTATATTCCATTTTTGTACTTTGTCACCACTTTTCCATAGCTTGAAACTCTTCTAGTCAATCTGTTAGCCTATTTCCTAGCATTTTGGTTTTTCTTTCACACTCTCTATCCATACAAATTCTAGTGCCCCACTAAGACACCAACGTGCCGTGCTAGAGTCCTTGTCCTACATTGCCATCCTCAAGCAATGAGTTGCTTGAGTCATAGGCCGAGCTCTAGAAGTTGGCTCATTTGACCTCCCGAAACATTTTGGTTAGCAAAAGGAAAGTGACATACCAGTTGTCCTTCCTTTTCACCCCTTTAAACCTTAAAAATTTCCAATTCATTCATCTAGCTTGAGGTAGATCATGGAAGTCTATTGTTCTAGAATCTCCCATGACCCAGATTCCCTGAGTAGTCGGTCCCCCTCCTTTACATTTTGGTGAATTCGATGTGAACATTGTAGCGTATGTTTCTTTGTGTCGAGATTCTTCCTCTCACTCCTCATGAAGGTTTATGAGCTTTACAAACCAATCGACAACCACTAGGTACATTGTTAGGAGTATACAACATCTAAAACTAGATTTCTTGAAGGTCACTATTGGTCTCACTACGGGTCTCACTTCTCAAGAGATGGTTTTAGGAGCAAAGGTGAGTTTATTTTGGGAAAACACTTGTACTCCTACCCCTCTTGTTTCACCTATGAACCCACCTTTGAATGAGGATGATTCTCTCACTATTCCTATGAAGCATCTCATTTCTCTAGATAGGAGGTTGTTGGATCTCATGAATCATTTGGGAAAAGAAAAAACATGACGAGGGTTGTTGGTCTTTTCAATAAAATGAGATATATTCTAGACAAAGATCGGGTGGGCCTAGAGCTTCTTCGAGGAATCACTGACATAATGGAATAATATGTCCCTTCATACAACTCTGGATCGGGTGTTACCCGAGGTTCTGGTCTTGAAACCTTTGGAAGGCAGATATGAGTTTTGATTCCCATGATGTCGGTATACATGGCTAAATCAGACCCTTTTGTCAACACCACTTCCATGCTTGAGGCACCTCTGACTGTCAAAGTAAATAGAATCCCTCTAGGTTTCAGTGTTATTCCTTCTAATTCTGGTGGTGGTAACTCTAGGGGCCATACTAACTCTGGTGGTGGAAGCCTAACAGAATGGGGGGACGATGGCTCTGGTGGCTTTGGCGGCTCTAGTAGTGGCTTTTGTGATGATTCCACTAGTCCCATTTCATCATCTAACCCCGTTCTAAATGCTTTGCTATAGAACATGGGCCAGATGTAGAATCAGCTGGAAAACCTATCCCAGGCCACCTCCAAGCCAATTTTCTAGCCTTTCTTTCATCATAGTCCTTTATCAATAACAATTATAAATACTCCTATCCCCTAGGGAATGGAGATTTCAAAGTTTGAGAAGTATGGTGGTAAGGGAGATCCACAAACACATGTGTCCAAATTTAATGCCATGTGTATAAATTTCTTCCACCAAGATGCCTTAATGGATAAGTTGTTCTCAAGATCTCTCAAGGATACAACCCTTGAATGGTACCGTTCCTTTCCCAATGATTCAATATTCTTATTTTATCAGCTTGTGAATCAGTTTCTCTGGAAATTCTAGGAAAACATTGGGTCAAAGATGGCCTTTTAGACCTCGTATGGTGTAAACAAAGAGAGAATAAGAAGATAACCAATTTTATTGCTCAATATCAAGCGTTATTTTCATAGATATCTTATCCTTTGCCCGATTTAGATGTGCGAAATGTTTTCATTGACAACCTGTAGAGGTCCTGGTAGGAGAAGTTTTCTTTAATGAAATACCCCTCTTTTGCGCATCTTTGTGTCACATTGCAGGAATACCAGCAGATGATTCCCTAGTTCAAGGGATCTTCCTTGCATTACCGTCCTGAGGGTATGTCCATTGTGTTGATCTCTGGTAAAGGAAAATCTATTACGAATGTAGTTGTTGCATCTAGCGACAAAGGCCTCAAACACAATAGACAATGCACAAAGTTATTAGAATCATACACTTCTATTTTGAAGAAGATATTGAAAGACAAAGTGATAACCTTGTTAGATCCTCGACCCATTACTAAACCTTACCCTGAATGGTACGAAGAGAACACATTCTTCTAGTACCATTGAATTCTCAGATACGATACCGAAAGATGCATGTGCCTGCATCACGAGATATAGGATCACATCGATGACGGTACTATTCGTGTTGATGGGAAAAATAAAAATGTAAATAAGTCTATGGAAAAGGCTAGTAGTGAGTTGCAGATCTACATAGATCCCTTTTCGTCTCACTCTACAAACCTAATTGTTGGACCTCCTGGTTCCACTTCCCCTGAGTTCTCAAAGTATGTAAATGTGGTTTCATTTATGCCTATTCCTCCCACGTAGCTTGTGACTGAATCACCAATTAAAAATTTCACCTCATAGGACTTTCCTATGAACATGAACAAGCATCCTTCTCCTTTGTATATTTCACTTGCATCAATGGGAACATCGTGGCTAGTGTTCTGGTTGACTCCGCAAGTCATGTGAATGTGCTAATGGAGGAGACTCTCCTATTAAATTTTCTACATAGGGAGGAATATAAAAAGTTGAAAGCCACAATATGTACACATGATGGAATCTCGATCCCTCCAATTGGTTCCATCACCCTCTTAGTTCTCGTAGGACCCAAGAGTGTAAATGATCCTTTCAATGTAATCTTGGAGTTAGACTTGTTCAGAGTGAAACTAGGCATCCCATGGTTAGTTTCCATGAACACAATCGCCTCGGTAGTTCATAAATGTTTGAAGTTTTCTCATGAGGGATTAAGGCACGTTGTGCATGACACTGTATATAAACCTCTAGTGTCACGTGGGGGCTACTCGTTAGATCACTTCTGGACTACCCTTGCTGGTCTGCTTCTTGCAAGGATGGACCTATTGTGTCACACCTATGTTAAATACAAGAATGGGGGAATAGTGTCAAAGGTGACCTACCCTGCCTCCCCTTGTTCTATTTCTGTTAAAGGCTCTATGATCACGCAGCAATAGGCTTCCTCCTCCTCCTCTCAAAAGGAGAAGGGGAAGTCTGCTTGCTCCTAGGAGCCTTCCTCTTGTTTTGTTGTTTTATCTGCTTTTGCCTCTCACCTTGTCGCGGTGCTTTCGGCCTCCACACCTATGCCTCACATGGAGAGTTCAATGGTGCTCGCTTGGCGAAAGGCCAAGAATCAAGTATTCGAGCTTCTCGTATTACCCACGATGCCAAGGCCTATTGTCTATGGTAAGGGGAAGGGCCCTCATGGTGTTTCCCCTATGTCTCAGCCTTCGTGGCCTCCTACTACTTCTACCCCTAGGGTGGTGAGTGGGAAGAGGCCCACTGTTGAGGTGCTTAAGTCTGCTTCTCCACCTATTTTAGTCTTCACTTCTGTGCTTCCTACTCTTGCTCCCATCTAGGAGGCTGCCCTTCCACCAAAAATGGTCGTGGAGGACATGCATATGGTGAAACAAGAGCCTCTTGTTCCTTCTCAAACAACGAGTTCTAGCTCCCAGAGCTGATGAAACTGGATTGCGCATGAGCATAAGCGTCAGAGGAAGGATTTGGATGTTGAGCAAGCTATCACAGAAGGAAAAAGAGGAGTCTACAATTCCTACTTTGACATCTCTTGTTGTGCCTCCCTCTTTCACTTCTTCTTCTTTAGTTCTTGTCACCTTGATCTTGCATTCAAATCCTCTCACGAATACCGATGATCCTCACCCCAAAAAGGTGTAGGTGTTCATCAGTCCCTTGGTGGAGCCTCCTCTTTTGATGTCCCTTTAGAACATCCCTTTGTTTTCTCAGCTCGTGGAGATGCCAAACACCATGGTGGTGTTTGTTGCAACTTTGTCCTCTTCCTCGTGTTTCGATTCCTTTGTGGGGAATCCACATCCTCCAATGAAGCACAAGCTAGAGGATGACCTCGCTTCCAATGGAGGTCGAAAGAAGGGACACTTTCTTTGGGAGAGGGTTCCTGTTTGGCTTGCGCTGTCCTTGTGATAGAGGCACCCCCGACACCTCCCAAGTTTGTCACCGTCTCTTTTAATGAGATTGATGGTGGATCTTGGGTGCCTCCTTCATATCCTACTTAGTTAACACATGGAACTCTTGTTAAGTGCACATTTAACTTGGTAGATGATGTCCCAACTCTGTCGCTGATCTATGCAAGATTGATGAGGTTTACCTTACAAGAGTTGAGTGAAGAAGACCTTGAGGGGCTCTCTTCCTTAGCTCTTGCAATAGGAGAGTCAAAGGGTGCTCCCCTTGGTATCCTACCCTTGTAGGCTCATTCACCCTCCCCTTATAATGATCTAGATTGGGAGAACGATGACCTCTTGGTTGATGAGGACTAGGGGAGTACCTCTTTTTTATTTGTAGGTTAGATTTGTGTGTGTGTTGTGTTTCCCTCATACTTATTTTTGTGTGTTCCTAGAGGACTCTTTTCACCCTTGTAGTTGCTTGGATATAGGAGTTAAATTATGTCGTAAAATTCCTCTATTTTTTGCATCATTCTTCTATATGTTGTATCTTGATTTTCGATGATTGGGGACGATGCAAAGTGTTGGAAGAATTTAGACCTCCCTTCCATGTTGACCCAATTTTTTATTTTTACTTTGTCTTCATGTGCTATTCTTCAAATCTAGGAATTGTTGGGATTGATGATCTTTCACTCCTATACTACATGTTGCCTATTTTTATGAGTTGATCTAACCTCAAATTCCCAAGTCCCCCTGTCTCTTGATTTTTTTCATCTTTGCTTATCCTTCTTTTTATATTTCTCTCTTATTTTCTTGTTTCATGATGTTGTGGTGCCTATGTGTTTTCCCTCATGAGTGTGATAACATTTCCACATCTACATATCATCATGTATCGTGGGCCATAACATCTATGCATGCTATTCCTTTCCTTAGGATGCCACATGATCCTCCAGTTCGTATGCACCATCCTAAGGGGGCTCCTACTTCTCCGATTTTACATAAGGCGTATTCAGTGGCCAATGAACCCCTTGCTAAAAATCTTTGCACTTTTCAAAAATCTCATCCTTCAATAAGGATCCCCTTAGCAAGATTTTCTTTTGAAATTGAATTCGTAGCAAAAAGAATTTAGAGTTTGCCTTCGAGGAGGCCATTTTTTTTCGGATTCCTTGACAAAAGATAAATTTTCAAAATAATTCCTTGATGATATGATTGTTTTTGAAAATGACATCGATTTTCAAACAGAACGTCCCTTTGCTTGGACCCCTTGCAATCTTGAAGGGTTCCTGAGGGAACCCATTGAAAACTCCTCCTTCAACTATTTATTCCTTAACTACCTATATGTGTGACTTTTTCTTGCCTAACATGTTTTGTGCACGAATTAACATGTTGCTTTGTAGGATTGAGCAACTATGAAGCTACTTTTTCAATCAAGCTTGGAGGACTGAGCACCTCATTGAGATTTCCTTGCAGGATCGAGCACCTATAAGGGTCAATCAAACTTTACAGAGCCTTTCATTTCTGGCTCCCTAGGACCAAGCACCTATGGTACCTCCTTTTCAGGATTGAGCACCAGTGAAGTGCTTTCACTCTGCGAGATCAAGCACCCGTGGAACCAATTTTATAGGATTGAGCCCTTGCAGAGCCTTTTGTTCACCTTTGACATGATTGAGTACCCGTGGCACTTTTGTTCAAATCTCCATAGGATCGAGTACCTATGGAGCCAACTCTCTCTCTCTTGCACATCCAAGCATGTCAGATTATGGTTTGCTTCCTCGATGGTTCAGGTATATGTTTTTCAACTTTTTCTCTACTATACCCCACATTCATTGACGTATTCTTGCCAAAGTGGGGGAAAAATGTAATGGCGTGAATTTGCACCCCTAGAAAATGCCCACATTTACATTACCCCATACCTTAGAGAATTAAATCTGATGATTCAATCCATTCTCGCGCCACCTTTCCCTATCCACTTGGCAACTCATTTGTGTGTTGATGGGGGAAATTATGTTAGGGATGCTAGTGTGGCGCACGAATGTCCACACGACGCGATTCTATCTTGATAGGATTTCTACCTCTAGAATTTGCACAGGCGTTACACTCCTCCATTGGACACGAAGTGTAAAGTTTGTTTCTCTTTTGGATGACTTCAAACATGATTTTTGCCTCCTTTCATTCAAATTGCCTATTCTTCCATTCACTCCTTCTTCAACTTCTTGATCAAAATTTTCTCTACACACTTGCTCTACTCACTTTCAACTCCTTCAAGTTCACCACCTTCATTGTAGTTGCAAGTTGTTGCTTTGTTGGGTCCTCCTCTTCATTGTTGCGAGAACATTGGATTTAGAGAGCTTGCGATCTCACATCTTCCTCCATTTGCCTTGAGATGACATGGTTGAGAAGGTGATATCCATCCATTTTCATATACTCTTGTATCATCTACTTGTGTAGTAGCATATTATTGTTTGATTATTGCTTGTTATTTCCATTCCTATGCTCTCTTTATCATCTTTCTATACAATCGTTTCTATTTGGCTATTTGTGCAGGTGTAAACATCAAAGTGGGGGACTAACTAAGTCAGTCCTCTAAACATAACCCCAAAATTTTCTCGTTCTTGTGTGTGTAGGTACTCTTTGATTGGAGCTATTCAAAGAATCAAATTGTACGTGGATCAATATTGCTTTCTTGCCCCTTCTTTTTCAATTTGAAGTAGACTTGTTAAAGTATTCTTCTTGTTGCATTTTTTTCTATACTTTATCACCACTTTGTCATAGCTTAAAACTCTGGTAGTCAATATATTAGCCTGTTTCCTAGCGTTTTGGTTTGTATTTCACACACTCTATTTTTACGGATGCTAGCACCCCATTGAGATGCCAACATGTCATATTGGAGTCTGTGTTCTACATTTTTGTCCTCAGGCAGTGAGCTGCTTGAGTCACAAATCAAGCTCTAGAAGTTGGCTTATTTGACCTCCCAAAATATCTAAGTTAGCAGAAGGAAAGTGACAAACTAGTTTTCCTTCCTTTTCATCCCTTTAAACCTTAAACCTTTCCAATTCATTCATCTAGCTTTAGGTAGATCAGGGTAGCCTATTGTTCTAGACTCTCCCATGACCTAGAGTCCCTGAGCAGCCAATCCCCCTCTACAAATATATACATCTCTCTCTCTTTTTCTCCCACTCTCTCACCTTCCCTCTATAATTTTGTCTATCTCTACTCATCCTCTCCCTCTCTACCTACATTTATCTCAATCTATCTCACCCTACAGGCTCTCCCTCCTTCCCACCTTCCCTCCTCTCCCTCCATCCCTCCAACTATAGGTCACTTTCTCAATTTATCCCTACCTTTATCCCTTGCTCCTTCTCTCTCCATCTCTCTACCTACCCCTCTCTCTACCTCTCCCTCCTCCTCTCTCTCTCACACTAGATCTCTCCCTTTGTACCTCTCCCACCCTACCTCTCTAGCTAGCTTTACCTACCTCTCTCTTTATTTCTTGCACCTTACCTCTCTCTACCTACTCCTCCCTCCCTCTCACCCTCCCTCTCCCCTCCCCCTCTCTCTATCTCCACTCAATCTCTCCCTCTCTACCTACCTTCCCTCATCCATCCCACCCCACCTCTCTTTCTACCTACCTCTCCCTCCTTCCTAAATTCCCCCTCTTTACTTCTCTCTCCACCTACCCCTCCCTATCTCCCTAACTCTCTCTATACCTATATCTCATACACTACCTCTCTCTATCTCCATCCATCCCTCTTTCTCTCCCTTCCTCTATCCCTCCCACCCTACCACTTCCTATCTCCATTCTTCCCTCTCTCTCTCCCCCCTGACACAAAACCTCTCTCCACCTACCCCTCCCTCCCTAACTCTCTCTATACCTATCCCTCCCACCCTACCACTCCCTATCTCACTCCTTCCCCCACTCTCTCTCAACCTCTTTCCACCTACCCCTCCTTCTCTCCCTAACTCTCTCTATACCTACCTCTCCTACCCTAATTCTCTCTATCTCCCTCCTTCCCTGTTTCTCTCTCTCCCTCTATGCCTCCCACCCTACCACTCCCTATCTCCCTACTTCCCTCTTTATCTCTCTCCCTCTATCCCTCCCACCTGACACTCCCTATCTCCATCCTTCCCCATCTCTCTCCCTCACACACACAACCTCTCTCCACCTACCCCTCCCTCTCTCCCTAAATCTCTCAATACCTACCTCACCTACCCTACCTCTCTCTATCTCCCTCCTTTCCTCTTTCTCTCCCTCCCTCTATCTCTCCCACCCTACCACTCCCTATCTCCCTCCTTCCCTCTCTCTCTCCCTCCCTCTATCCCTTCCACCCTACCAATCCCTACAGTTTCCTTAGAATCATGTTTAGCAATCATATACTATGCTTCAGTGGTGGAAAATGCAATGGTAGGTTGTCTTTTACTCATTCAGCTAACTACACCTCTAAACAAGCAAAAACATAGCCACTAGTGGACCTTCGAATATCCAAGTCACTTGCCCAATCTACATTAACAAAAACTTGTATGTCCAATGATTTAACCACATCATCAGTACCATGATAAACAAAATAGTAATATGAAATACAAGACAAATATCTAAACACCCTCTTAAAAAAAGTCCAATGCTCTCTATTAGGGTTAGACATAAGCCTACTCGAAACTCCCATTGCTTGGGCTATATTTGGTCTAGTGCAAACCATTGTATACATCAAACTTCTAACACCTTTAGCATAAGAAACTTGAGACATCTCTTCAAAACCATCATCAGAATTAGGACACATGTCTATACTCAACTTAGTAACAACCGAAAATAGAATATTTACTGGTTTATAGTCATGCATACTAAACCGTTGCAAAATGGTATCGACATACTTACTTTGACTTAACCAAAGTTTTTTGTGAACCCAATCTCTACTGATCTCCATCCCAAGGATATATTTTGCAGCCCCCAAAATCCTTCATATCAAACGTGCTAGAAAGATGAGCCTTAAGCTCCCTAATCATCACCTTGTTGTTACCCATAAACAACATGTCATCAACATACACGATAATGATTAGTATCTAATCATCAATAACCTTAATGTAAACACAATGACCCTCTTCGCTCCTAACAAAACCCAACTTCAATGCAAAAGCATCAAAATTTTGGTCACATCTTCGCAATGAAAAAAACCCACCACACCAAGAGAAAGACACTTTGTATTACAATAAGCAAAAGATTACATACAATGTTACAACCCTCACTTTTTGATAGTTAGCTCATAGCAACACTTGAGTTTTCATGCACTCACTGTTACAATGCTATTTTGGCATATAGTGAATTCAAAATTCTCATAGATTCATCGACTTCTTGTCAAGATTGACAATTTCAAGTTTCTTCCAACTACCAATTAGGGTGCATTAAAAATTTAGTTCTTCATTGACACGCCAAATCGATCTTGGATTGGATCTACCTGCAATCCTGCATCGAGCCACCCCCGCAATAAATTCGTTGCAGAGAAAATAAAATTCAAGCTTTGCCAATCACAAAAATCCGATCACAAAAGATTGCATAATAAATCGCTTTTGACCAATCGAGCTTCCAACAATAAATGTTGTTTTACAACAATGGTGCAAAAACAACCGATGAGAAATCACCACGTGTCACACTTCTATTCGTTCTGCTGCTTGACCAAGTAGTGATCCAGTAAACTATCATCGGGCTTTGAAAACCCTTCGCCATCGCTAATAGTTCCAACACATTTTGAGCCGACAACAATCCGCTATTGCCAAAACACCGACTGCCAGCCGTATCGGGTCCCACAAGCCATGTGTCCACCGCTCAAGAGGTTTTGGGGCATCTAGGAGGGAATCACCAAGATTCCCATGAGCCCACCCAGAACAAGCTTTCGAGACTACCACCTGTCCACCGCTCGCGCACTCCACTTGGCCTATGTGGAAGCCGTTGGAGCTCCTTTAGGGAATCTCTAGTGGTATTCACTAGATTCCCCAGGGAACTCCCGAGGCACAGACAAGTGTCCACGACTGAAAAACCCTTCACATAAAGCAGCTCAGGGCCCACCATCTCTTCCCTGTGCTCACCACTTTGACAAGTCCCCACGCGTCATGCACACAGGCAATTCCGCTCGGCTAAAAGGTTTTTAGTTGTACTTGCCTTTGGATGCCGCAAAAAGCTACTAACACCATCGGATGAAACTGATAGTAGACGTGGATGCTAGACATCAACACATTGGCGAGACTTAGCATTTCCTTCCACCGATAGACGACTGCTTTGCCGATAAAGCCAAGGCCAACACACATTCCACAAACTCCACTCCCATCAGCCCATCACCATGACAACTCTTGGAGTCTCATTGATTAGACTAAGTCTCAATGACCAAAGGGTCAAGCCGACCAAATGAGAGCACCGCATTAAAGCGATAAGGGCATAAACTTGTCAAGCCTTTAACAAAGGTCCAAGCCAGTAAATTGAGGCACATTTTTCCAACACTAATAAATAGAAGTTTGTGAGAGAGAATACCACATATGGTATCCCAAAACAAGTAAAACCACATAGAAAAACCCAAGCCCCCTTAGTAGACAACCCAAAAAAATGGTGAAAAATATTAAATGATCACATGGCCTTCACATGGGTGCCTAACCCATAGCCAATCAAAATTGGTCAATATTGAGTGCTCCATTACTCTCTGATGAATCAAACCCAAAACATGCAAACTTGGGTGCCCAACCCAGGATAACATACAAATAACATGTGAGAGCATGCACTTCTCGGTGGTCCACACCCAGAAGTTGGACGCCCAAAATAAATATTTTCCTGGGATGCTTTGTAACCATCATTGTAGTGGGTCCACCTCTATGAATGAAATTATAATTTTTTATAGGAAAATAAATAATAAATAGTTTGCTCCTCATGTCCTCTAGAACAATCTCCAAAGAATGCAGAGACACATAAATCAACTTAAAATAGCAATTATAATGTCACCTATCCTAAAATTCTCCCACTTGAAATTATACATTGCAATTACATCCATGAGATACAAATAAAAATTATAATCATGTACAATGATCAAGGCCCATGGCCTTCTTGCACCAAGATAACTTATTTGTGGTCATTGACTTTGTGAGATAATTTGCAACATTATCCAAAGTGTCAACTTTCTCAATCAAGACCTTACCATTCTCAAATGTTTCTTGCACAAAGTGACTAAAAATCAACATGCTTAGTATGAGCATGATACATAGGATTTTTGGCTAAACATACGACGCTTTGACTATCACATCCAATCCTCACCATCTTGCAATCAAAACTCATACCTTTACCAAGTCTTTGTAGTCATATAATCTCCTTAGAAGCATGTTTAGTAGCCATATACTCTGCTTCGGTGGTGGAAAATGCAACGGTAGGTTGTATTTTACTCATCCAACTAACTACACCTCTAAGCAAGCAAAATCATAGCCACTAGTGAACCTTCGACTGTCCAAGTCACTTGCCCAATCTGCATTAACAGAACCTTGTATGTCCAATGACTTAACCACATCATTAGTACCATGATAAAAAAAATAGTAATATAATATCTAAACACCCTCTTACCAAAAGCCCAATGCTCTCTACTAGGGTTAGACATAAGCCTACTCAAAACTCCCATTGCTTGGGCTATATTTGGTCTAGTGCAAACCATTGCACACATCAAACTTCTAGATAAGAAAGTAGTTTTAACATCCATTTTCTCTATTTCAAAATCATAAGCAACAAGAATAGATAAGAGGAATCTAATAAAAGTTAATTTAGCAATAAGAGAGAAAATTTCACCAAAATCAACACCCTCTCTCTGGGAGTAGCCCTTGGCTACCAATATGGCCTTATATTGCTTTAATTGACCATCTGCTCTAAATTTATTTTTGAATACCCACTTGCAACCAATGGGCTTCCTTCCTTTGGGAAAATTGACAAGATCTCAAGTATCACAACTATCCAAAGCCATCATCTCCTCCTACATGGCTTGCATCCAAGACTCACTTTCTTATGAAGAAAGAGCCTCCATGTAGGATCCAGGTTTATCGTCAATACTCAACAAAAAAAATACACAACAATAATTAGATGGGCTATCCCTGTCAACAAAATTATGTTGTTTGCTGGATCTCCTCATGGTAGGAGTAATGGGATCTTGTTGCTCTTCTTCTTCTATATTCTCATCCTGCACATGATTTGAACTCTCTGAACCTTCTTCTTCTTCTCCATCCTCAAATCCACTTGATTTTTCTTCCACATGTGCATCTTCTTGCTTCTCAATATTTGTCTCAAAGTGAACTATTTTTGTCTTATCTTTCTCATTTGGTTGTTCTTCACTTGAGTAAGCTCTAAACTCCTCGAAAATCACATCTCTAAGGAAAAATCCTTATTTTTATCTTTCATTGCTCTTTTATTTGGTTGATTGTAGTTATATCTATATATTAAATTCACATTATACAAAAATAATTATATGTCCCTTCCTCCTTTTCTAATTTCTTAGTTTGTGAATTGATTAATATGCATACCTATGTATATATTTATTTTATTTTTTGGATCCCTTTATTCATTGTTTTTATTTTCAATGACTTATGCTTTCAATGGGCTTATCTGGTTTTAGTTTCCCCTAGATCTCTGTGTTCATTATATTGGTTATTTGTTCTTGTTATTTCCTTCAATTTGAGGTTTAGCTTCTCTCACTCTATAATTTTACCTCTTATTATTTCCCTATTTTTCTAGTCTCATGACATTGGTCATTCGCTCTTAACCTTTTTATGCTTTTGTTAGCCATCCCCTTCTTTTATTCTTTTTCACATATCTATTTTGATCACATTTTTTTTCCCTTTATTTTCATAAATATTCCCATTTACTCATATTTCAACACTTATATACATTCATATACATTTTTGCACACACACACATTCATAAACAAATACATATTTTTATTCATTTATTTAATTTTTTAAATATACAAATTCCTAATTTATATCCATATAGATATTTATTATCTCTCACATTCATGTATACATGTACACACTCATAATTTATATTGAAATAGATATCCATTATCTTTCACATTCATTTATAATTCCTAATTATAGGATCTATATTCTTTATTTTTTTCCTTTCTACATATAGTCGTTATTGTTGAAGTGCTATTCTCTTATTGTAGTCCAACTTTGTTTAATAAAAAAAAAAAAAAAAATTCTTTCACTTATTATTCCACCTGGCACTCCACGTGGACCGAAAATTAGATGCGCCCCTAATATCATTTTTATTAAAGACAAAATCCCCCAAGAATTACAAATCGAACCAATAAAATATCTAATTCGTGCCTATAACCCCAACTTATGGCCTACAAATCTGAAAAACCTCAAGTCAATTATGGTGCCTGTGGGCCCCAACATGAGGTGCACGTGAACCCTTTCTGGGAAAAGTTCCTAACCCGTGTTCTAGATTTCCAGTCCAATACCTACTGCCTACATTAAAAAAATACAAATAATACTTGTGCAGTCTCTTGGCTTTGGCATGCGGCGTGCCTCTGAATTGGAATACTCCAAAAGTACCTAGTTTGCGTACAGCTTTAGTTTTACAAGTGATTTTATTTTTTAAAAATGTTATAGGATTAAATATATATTTAAACTTTTTCAAAGCGTTACTGAATCAGTTTGGATTCTTATTGAATCAATTTTAAACTCCTATTTTTTGATAACAAATTTAATTAAAAAATATCTCTAGTTTAAATATACCCTTTCTTACCGTATTATCTAACAGTGTCTATACACGTTTAAATATGGTTTTAAATTTTAATAAACATAACCAAGCGTACATCCAAAATAATGGACAGTTCTTTAAAAATATTCTACCGGTCTCATTATTTTCCGACACAATTGGGCGGTCGCCGGTGGTGGGGCCGGGGGCCTTTTCAAAAGAGGTCATCTCGCGATTAATGCGTTGCATGTGAATGATGACGTCATCCATTCGGGAATGTTTTCCGTGTGGGCAGCATGAAAAGTCTAAAATGCATACAATTCGCTTGATTCATGAATTTCCCTATGGGGATTGTCTACCTAGCCTAGGTACTGTACATTTTGTTCAATTCCACAAGGTACATTATTTATATAGGTGCCTGGATTTTGACCCTAACCAACTTGGTTTTAGATTTTTAATGGTTTTATATCAAATGGATATACCTTTATACAGTAGAAATGCACTTACTTAAACGCAAAGAAACAACTTTTATTTTAAATTATATTGTTTATAAAGAATGGTAATTAATTTTATCATATGTGAAATGTGTTCAAAATAGTTTAGGTTTGGTGTTGATTTATTTTAGCATATGTTAAATATGTTGAATGTGTGCAAAAATAGTTTTGGTTTGGTATTGAATTTTTTTCTTTTAAAAGATAGTGTTTTGAGATTTACTTGTTTTTAAGTATTTAGAAACGGGTTTTATGAGTGTTTCATAATTAAAAAGTTCATTATGTGATATTTTTATTCGTTTTCATTCTTATAGATTTGAGCTTGTATATGGACTTAATCTTTCTTTGTGGATTCAATATGATAGGTTATTGACTTTACTTTTCTATTCACCTTGATATTTGAACTTGCAATAAAGGCTATCAGTGTTGATAAACACCTTTGGGAGCTTATTAGGTGAGGATCTTCTCCTTATGATAATCTACTAAATTTTGGTTTAAAGATTTTGATAGAATTTCAAAGGTGACACACAATGAATGTAAATGACACCATAGTGATAGGGTTGACTTGGAACTCGAACAAAATTGTAAAAAGTGATGCATGATGATCTAGTGTGGAACTAACTATGGTTTTAAAGATTTTTGAAAAAGAGGCAATTCAATCAAGTAATACATGTTGGTGTAGATTAGTGTTATGACAAGGGCATATGTGATTTCAAGATGCATGAGGCAAGTGGGGAATGATTTGATTGATGATGTGTGATAATGCATGATGGATAATGACTAGGGAGTGGCGTCCTTTTATACATAACTTAGACATATTCTTAACAAGTGGAGCATTTGAAACTCCACTTACTTGGTGGAATATTTTCTTTAAGTTTTTTAATAAAAAGAGATTATTACTTATGTTACTTGTGTTCTACACATTATTTTAATTATGAATAACTAGCCTCCCCTTTGCTTCATGAGTCTTTCTATCCTATTTATAAGCATGAGGTTTCCACAGTCCATGATAGTATTGTAATATGATTTCTGGATTAAGTTGTGTGCCAATTTTACATCTGCTTCATTTTTATCTACCCAAGTTTGCTTCATTTTTCACTTCTCTCTCTTTCTGCAGATGTAAAAATTGGCACACAGTTTAATCCAAAAATCATATTACAATATCCTATTTATAGCTATCTGGTCAATCATGTAGGTGCTTTCTAAGGTTTACTTGTAATATTTGTAGGGGATTTTTTAGACCTCCTCATGTTTATCCATTTTAAGTACATATAGAAAGAGATCACAAAGTTTCCTATGGTCCATACAAGGCATCCTAGTGGATAAATACAAGAATTCTCTCCATCAAGTTATAAAGCGGGTAATTAATTCATTGTTGTCTTGTTTAGCATTTAAGAACTCTCTAATTTAATGGTTGGAAATGGTATTCTTAGAAACCTAGCTAAGGTTTTCTTGTCTCTTCCTTCTATTTATGGAACTCGCAAGAGATAAAACTAAATCTTAGAAGCTACTAGTCTCAAATTCTTGGTTATAACTAGTGCTTGAATATAAAAATATGGATCTCTAACTTTGTGAGAGAATGGATGATATATAAGAAAGCATGCTTTTAGATTTATTCTCAAGATAAAATTGAGAAAGCTAAACATACTTGCCTCAAGATTGGCACTAAGTTCTAAGTTAGAATTGCTTAAAATAAGAAAAAATGTACAACTTTGTAAGAAATCATGGATTCAGTTATAAAATATGCCCTCACCTCTTTCTATGGATTTTTGTTAGTAGGAATGAATAAGAGTTCATTGGGAAATCTTATAGTTTTTTTTGGGTGAATTAATTTAAGCTAAGGAGTGGACCCATAATTTGAGGTAGAAAGCATAGAGTTTATTTTTTTAATTGAAAAGAGGTTGTGAATGCTTTGCAGTTGACTTAAGCTAATCAAAGGCAACATATGAGAAACTTTGATAGGATGATACAACATTTTCATCATGGAGTAGTGAGTCAAAGGTCAATTTTATTGATTTCATGCCATGCAGGATTACGAGTTGGATTATTAGATCTTCATGAGATTTGTCATGTATCACTATTCTTTTTTAGGCACTTATAGAATCCACTTCGGATGGTGAAGAAATTTGAATTTTTAAAGCTGATTTTTAGATTTGTATTGCAAAACTAACCTCGATCATTTCTACCCCCAAAAATATTCAATTTGAGGATAAAAGTTGATATTCTAAGAGCCATAACATGATTGAGATGTTCAATTTTGTTTTTGATGGTAAAATTAGGTTTTAGGTTAGTAGGAACAACAAATCAATTAAGATCACATGCTAGGATTGTGTACTCGAGACACCCACATCAAAATGATAAAAATGCAAGGTATGAGCTTTTCACCCTTACATCCTACCTCCACTTTGGTGTGGATGTAGATCTATATGATCAAAGATACCAAAGTAAAATGAAAAAAATAATAAAAAAATAAAAAAATAGAAAAAGATAAGAATATTTAGAGGAGAATAGTCAAATCAATGATTTAGAGTCTACTTACAAGTTATGTATAGACTTTACGAATGATTAGTAAGTCTAATGATTATGATCCACTACCTCTTACTAAATCTATCTCTTACAATTTAACTACTTCAATTTCATTTAAGACTTTTTCTCATCTAAATATTAAATTCTGACGCCATTCCATTTTTTGTGATTAATAAGTCTAATGATTGTCATCCACTACCTCTTACTAGATCTATCTCTTACAATTTAATCACTTCAATTTCATTTAACACTTTTCCTCATCTAAATATAAAAATCTGATGCCATTCCATTTTTTTTTAACATAATATAATAATCTTCCTCTAATAAGACATTCTTTGAAAACAAATATACCTAATTTTGTGCATGCGTGAAGGTGGAGACATCAATTTGCTTGAGGATATGAATCTAGAAGTTTCCCTTATCAACAACTAACCATTTTTAACCAAGAAAACTTAAAATAAAAATCACTTAAGAAGTCCCAGCCACATAAAATTCCATATTGAAATGGGAACGGCAGGCTGAAATTTCCATTTAAGCTCAAAATTCCAAAACATTCCACTTCAACTGGAAGGTCAAAGGGCGCCGTCAAAGTAATACAAAAAACAAAAAAAATGGCCTCCTCATTTTGGTCAAGAAAAACCTGCAGTTGACTTGAAGGAGTCATGCAAGATGTTTACTCTTGGACGCCTCTTCAGATAATGCCACCGTCTTCTTGACTCATTCCATTTATTTCCCCCACTCTAAGCCCATACACTCGTGTGCTTATATTTCCTTCATATATACCTGCTGCAGGTGGGTTTCCTTGCACCTTCATAACTGGTTCATGTGGGTTTCCTTGCAGCGTCTCCTAGAGCATATCTGGTTCAGGTGGATTTCCTTTTAGCTTCTACAAAAGTATGGGAAATCATACTTCCTGCGTGGGTCCTAATCCCAAACAAATCTCAATTCAATTACTTCATTCAGATGGGAGTGTTGAGATCATTAGCAGACCAATACTTGCCAGTGTAATCATGGAGAGTTTGCCTGAGCATGTAGTCTGTCACTCAGATTCTTTTTACATAGGGCAGAAAATACCAGCTCTTTCTCCCAAGGAGGAACTTAAGATGGGTCAGAAGTATTTCCTTTTGCCCAAGCAATCCTTCCAGTCTGTCTTGTCTTTGGTATCATTGGCTTCATTCATATCTCCCTCTACTACCAAGTCTCCTTCCGGGCCTTCTAACTGCAGTTTTAACTCAGTAAGGGGGGCCATCTTGAAGAACCCATTTGAAATAGAAAAGACTGAAGGAGGCCTTCGGATCAAAGTCTGTTCAGAGTTTATTTCAAAGCTCATAGAAGATGGGAGATTCTGCAATAAGGAACGTGATAGTTGTACAGATCAGGATCAGGGGCTCTGCAATACTCCTCAGTTGCAGAAAGATTATGCCCAGTTGGTCACATCCAGAAACCAGGTTTGGAAGCCAAAGCTTGATACTATCCAGGAAAAGGAGAAAGTTAGGAGATTTAGAATCAACAAGAGACAAAAGGCCCGTCTGTTAAGTCGTTGATTAATGGATTTGATGAAGATTTAGTTTCATATATTGATCAGCGCCCTTCTAGATTGGTTTCAGCATAGATCATGAATGCGATCTAGTTGTGCATGCTGAAAAATTATCTGGTCTTAGAGATTGCCATTTTGTTTAATGGCACTCTTTGACCGTTTGTTGTAAAGTATTGAGATCCACAGGCCATTGTAAATATGAAAGGTAAAAGAATTGCTGCAGCACTGGTTGGATCTTGTTCTTGGTGTCTTTCTGTTTTTATTTTGTTTAAGGAATTACAAGAATAGTTGATATAATAGATCATTGAGTGTGACTCAAGATATCAATTGAGAAGAAAAATTTATCTAGATAAAATAAAAAACTATCATACAATCAATTACAAGAATTCTAAGAAAGAATAACTGTACTAAATTGTTCCGTCTTGTTTTCGGCATCTTTTATTTTCTATGATAGATCATTGAATATGATCTGAATTGTCCATCTTTTATTTTCTATAATAGATCACTGAATATGATCTAAATTGTCCATTGAAAAATATACCCAGTTTTGACGTCAATTGAAAAATTTATCCAGTTAAAAATAAAAAACTCATACAATCTGTATTAAATTGCTCCATCTTGTTTTTCCTATCTTCTGTTCTCTATAACAGATAACAGATCACTGAATATGATCTAAAATACCCAATTCAAATCAAATAAACTATACAACTTTGAATTCAATTTAGATCTATGCGATAGACTAGGATAGTTATCTAATTCATGGTTTTCCATTTCATTAAGTTTTTGCTTTTCCCCATAAACAAATCAGGCTTGCGTACTTTGTTTCTATCTTTATTCACGCGGGGGATAACTATAATGGAAGAGCCATTCCCGTCCTGTCTTGCAAATACCGCACTAACACGCCAACACTCACGCTGACCCCAAAAGATGCTGCAGAATGAATCATACATTTGGAGAAAAAAGTGTTGCAACACAACAGTATGAGTCGCACTTGTAATTTTTAGGAAGCACAATAGATGGGTGGTCAAAAAAATAAATGAGGTGTAGATGTGTTTTTAATCAATTCTTAAAAAAAAATGTAAAGTTTCTAGATGGCTTTTTAGTTAGTGAGAGAAGATTTTATTTTTTTATTAATTGTTTAAGGCACGGAGTTTTATTTTTAATCGGATAAAAGTATTAAGTCATTTTGAATCATTTTTTCAAGAAGCATAACACTTCTTTCAAACATTTTATTTATACATATTTTTTGAATTATGACATCATATGCCAATTCATTACGTTGTTTATTTTAATTTCTTCTTTTCCAAATTATGTGGAATGAAGGGAAGTAATGGAAGAGGAAAAAATACCCACACAGAAAATCAAAGAAAATAAGAATTATCAACCATTTTTAGATGTTCCATGTTGAGAATCACCCAGTACTAGACTTTGAGGGCAAAAAATATTAAGGAGCACCACAATGGTCACCTTCATCTCTTATGATGTAAAGTACGAAAAACTTAAATTCCAATGACCGACATAAGCTTAAAATAAGTTCCATTATATTCCAAATAAGTCGTCATTTCATTTATCAAAAGAACAAGTCGATTTCATACAACGACATAAAAGTCGAAAAGATAACTTCATAATAATCAGTCTAAATCTTACAAGTGTCGAAATACACATTTCAATAACAATTACAATGGATGTTACATATCTAGTTACAAATTTGAGACTTAGACATTTAGTCGCCATAAGCTCGTCAGTATATACATCATGAATAATAAAGCATTTAAAAAGAAGAATCAGTCAGTCGATCTTCCATCCATAAGCAAATCTTCAAAGAAGACGAGAACAAGGATCAGGCGCTTTTTCCGCCCAACCTTGAAGCTTACGCTTCCTTGAAATTTCTTAGTCAATCAAGAAATACCCGACCCTACACGAATCGCTTAGCAAAAAGCAGTCTACGAGTAAGATGGAATCTGGTGCATGCCTAGTATAACTAGTAATACCACAAGCATTTTTATTTTTCTAATTCAGTTAAGAAAGAAGCAAGTTCGATACTAGGATATGGTAGAGAGTTCAAATAATCCATCTATTTCAATGGTACAAAAATTACTTGGCCAAGTAAAATGTCATGCACGACAAATAAAAATAGTTTTGGAAAAACAAAACTACACTCTCTATTAACCCATATTCGGCACCCGTCCTGGAAGGTAACTTTCCCAAACACATCACATGCAGAATTATCTATCATTCATGCAAGGTCTAATCAATCAAATGCAGTCTTTCGCAATCTTTCAAAACATTTACTGAAAACATCGTTTAAAACGAAAACAGTTTAATAAGTACTTCTTTTCATTGTTCCAATTCGTAAAAAGTCATAAAATCAATATTTTAACTGAGTCATTTAAATAATCAATAAAGTTTCTAAAATGAAGGTGTATCTCCAGTATGTCAAAAAATACATATAAAAACGTAAATTAAAAGAGCACATATTCAGTTGTTTCAAACTCTTCTTAAATTTAAGTTGTTTAAAATTCGTTTTGATAGTTTTCAAAAATTGACTGAAACTCAAGTTTAAACGTTGTGATTCAAGTTAATCTTATTTTCAACATTTAAATATCCATCATTTATCAAATTTAAGCTAACTATTTCAAAATTCTGAGTTTTGACAATTTCCATGAAAAGTGAAATATTCAAGTTAAAATTCTGTTTCAATGTTTTTCTGTCAACGTGATTTAACAAATTTGTATCAGCTTATCTCATTTTTCTCTATATGGTCAATTCGTTTCCAAGTTTAATTTGGTTTTCAAATTTTCAGTTCCTTGTTCTATGAACGATTTAAATAAAAATTTATCTAATTCTCAGCATAAATAAGTTAAATTTATGTTTCAAAGTTTTCTTGAATTTAGGAAAAATTAAAATCACAGTTGAAATTTTCCTATCATAAAGATTTATCTATTGATTTTCCATTTAATCTTTGTGTCTAAATTCTGTCTATGATTTTGGAAATCAATACAATTTGTTTCAGTTTTCAGTTCTGACATATTCCAAGTATTATTTTGACAGTCATCATTTTTTCTTTTTTCTTTTTTTTGTCTATTCTAATTCTCCATTTTCCTAAATTTCTTATCAATTATAATCTTCTATATTTTCTGATAATCATTCACAGAATTTATAGAAAACAAACTTGAAAATCTAATTTACAATTTCATTTACAAGTTCCTACCTGGCAAATTTCCTCTACCTTTTTCTTTTCTGGCTTTTCTGATTCTAACCAATTTGCTGTTAGTTCTGGTAAATTCTCTCTGTTTTTTTCTTTATATTTCTTTCTATTGTTGCTGTGAGGTGCCTTTTATCCTTAAATCCCCTCTCTCTTTCTTTATTCTTAGACTATGCGCCCTTTTCCCTTGGTGCGCGATTGAGAAGAGGGAGTGTGGTGCTGTGCGTGGGGTGAAGATGTTGTTGCGTAGACTGTTGGTGGAGGGGTCTCCCTTAGGCCGTGCGTGGGAAGTGTCTTGTTGTTGTTGGCTTGCGCATGGATAGGAGATGATGGCCGCACCTCTCCAGACTCTTTCCTTACCTGCTGCCAATGGAGAAAGGAGAGGTAGGGAGCTACGTGGAAAGGAGGAGTAGATGGCGTGGACCTCCCTTTGCTACTGTGCGCATGGAGTGTGGAAGGCCGCACTTCCCTTTTTTTTTTTTCACTGGCTCCTCTTTGGTGTGAGCTCTGCCTTGGACACAAATTCTCCTGTGTCTTCTTCCTGCCTCCCTCACAAATTCACAGATTGTAGTATATGTAAAAAGTAAAAACAATGTCTCATCCTCAAATTTTGAAATTCTTCAATGTCTAAATTTTCTTCTGTGTCCAATTTCGGATTTCCCATCTCATATATATTTTCTTTCTCATGCATTCATGCATAACTCAGATCCACAATTTTCTCAATTTGATCTTCATATCAAATTCAAACTCTCAGTTTAAGATATTTTATTCTTTTAATTTAGCCGAGTTGATGTTTTGATTTCAATTTTAAATCTTGAATTTTGAACGGAAATTTTGTTTCCATTTCACAATTGAACTGAATTTAAAAACAATGAATTCTATTTTTAAATATTAAAATTCATTTATTTTCACTATTTCAAATTTAAATAACATTTAAATTTAACAATAACTTTATTTAACTAAATTTAATCAGAGTTCAAGTTTAAAACTCTATTACATTTAATTCTCAAAATTTCAACTTCATATTTCCAAAATAGGAATAAAATATTAAACAAGCATTCTATTACATTTAAATTACATTAAATTTCATAAATTTAACAAAATCATCCTTTGAACACATGCATTTTTGCAATTTTCGAGAAATTACACTAAAACTAAAATTTTCAATTCGCAAGCATAATATACGCACAAGACATTTAAAATATCATTCTACGTGAGTGTGTGAGATCCCATCTATTCACAAACGTCAATCAGCTAAACAACTCTACCTAATCGTTGTTCTCGCTTTCGACCTCGTTCACCTATTTCTTGCGTTCACTTGCACTCGATTTATCATCAGTAATGACAAACCCCAAAATAAATGTAAATACAATCATTTGCATTTCAATTCCAAATCAATTTCATCTTTATTTCATTTCAAATTTCAATTAAATCATCTTAAAAATAATCATTATATAATCTAATTCGACATATAAAGTAATGTCTGCATTTAAATATGTAAGTGAAAAACCCAGACGTGACATATGACAATATTCATAATTTCATTGACATAAAGCTAGTGATGTGTGGGCCTAATAATTGTCTCATTATAGAATTTACAAGTATCAATTATTGGAGCAACCAAGATCAAAATGCAACAACAATGATAATTATAAGCACTAAAGTATGTGTTGGAATGATGGATGCACAAGTGTCCTTGATGAAGCTGCAGTCTTCAATGGAGGACCTTTGCCAGGAAGAATTATTCAACCACACAGAAAGTATGATAATGACATTCAAATAGAGATTCTATTATGATGATCTAGATATGTTACAAAGAGTACATATGCCTGATTATATAGGCAAGTGCTAAACCTAGAATGCAAAGGGTGTTGCCAAGTGTTCAAATCACACTTCATGTGACAACAAGAAACCCTAACCAACTACCTAGGGAATGATAACAAGATGGAGATAAGTTCTAGAAAAGACAACTCATCTTCTAGAAGGGAATCTTATCTCAAAAACATTATTAAATGATTAAATGCAACCTAGGACTAATATGATTAATTAAGACCTAAGTTAACTTATGCTAGTGTAATAAATAATTAATTACACTAACACCCCCCCATAAGTGAAACTTAGGGAGGAAAATAAAATGCAATGATTATGCATGATGATGATGGGTCCCGGCTTATGGCCATTTTAGGTACCCATGTACATAGGATGGAAATGCAACAAATCTCCCACAAACAGAGAAAAGGGGAAAACCTATTGGGAAGAAAACCCCCCTCCGAAAAAGGAGATAAAATGCAGAAAGGTGATGATTGGAGGACTCAACATCATCCCCCCAAGGACAACAATCATCACATGGATACAATACAAATCAATGGCCCCCCCATAGGAGGGAAAATAGAGAGACAATATAGCCCCCCTAGAAAATGTGATCACCTGGAAAAAGGGTAAGTGTATGTAGAAAAAACATGATCCAATGTCGACAAACAACTTGTCTCCCTTTCGGAAGAAACAAAACCAGGTGTAAGTGCAAAGATGCTTCCCATTCCGGATAGGAACTGAAGGAAGGAAGGATGTATATGAATGCTGATGATGTCTCTGAAAGTTGCTCAGGTGTCTCCTTGCCTGATGAAGATGAAGATGCCACAACCCACTCGAGTACATACCCAATCAATGTAAAAGGTGACAAATCAGGATGATACAAAAACTGATGCTGAACATGATCCAAAGACTGCATTGTGATGTTCCTTCCATTGAAGGAATAGATGGAGACTTGATTGCCGCCCATAATGAAGTGTCCTCAAAACCACTAAGAGAAGACTGAAGCCAATCCAATGGTAGATGCAGAAGAAACTCCGATGAAGATGGAGGAAGTCTCATATATGAAATCTCTGAAGAGAAACCAAGTGCCCCCAAGATAGTCTCTGGATTCCCAATCAACGTTGAGAAAAAATAATGAGGAGACTCAAGAAAACTCTCCAAAGTAGAATCTGAATAGAGGAGTGATATCCCCTCAAGAATGTCCTCCAAACCTGTAGAAGTGGCCAAGTCAGCAATCCCTGAAGCAAAGCCATCCTATGATGTCAAGTCTGGAAAACGGAATGTGTCTTGATGAATGATGATAATGGAAGCCTCTATCAATGACTTTGGACAAGGAATCACTCAATGTGAAGGGATACCAATAGTCTTTGATGGAGAAGAAGGATCATCTAAAGAAACCTTGCCAACCTCTTCGAAAGATTCAAGGCAATCCAAACAAACAACCTCCTGCATAGCAATATCATCATGAGGTACTTGATATGAAACCTGACATTCTGAATCATGACCATCAGGGAAGGGTGGAGTATCTGAATCTCCATATATCTCCCAAAGCTTAGTCCAAAGGATGTGAGGACTATCACAATGATCAATAAAACTCAAAACATCACAATCAACTTGCATTCCAATGATGTCTAAGACAATGTATCTGCTGCAACTCCAAGCAAACTCATGAATACCTTCACTCGGATGGGGAACTATACCAAACAGATGTGGAAACAATGCAAGTGATTGGAGATGGTGGATGATCCCATCCCGCCATTGTTTATAGTTTCCCGTGTGCAATATAGTCAAAGAAGGATAATATGCAAGCCCCATAATGTAGAAACACATTTGTCCAAAATTACAAAGACAATGACCTTCAACAACAAATGGAAACTTCCAAAGCTGATATGCAACTGAAGTGATGCCACCCAAAACAAAAAACCTTTTCCCAAGCTTCAGGATATCCAAGTTATTAAACAAATGCACCAAATTGAACAAAACCAATGCAAGAGTACCTGGAGCTGAAACTGATCAAAGTGAATGGATGGATGAAAAGAGCTCTGAATTACCTTCCTGATGCCACTGGGATTACTGAATTTTGATCAACGGTTGCAAGGATATGAGCCTTTATGTCCAAACTAGGGTTTTGATTTCAGTTGATTGTAGAATATTCTGACAGAGAAATTATGAAAAATATATTTCACCACTGGAAAGTAGACCAAATCCTCTTTCTGACAATATCTTGTTTGTCGAATTTTGACACCGTAGCACGAATATATGGCAATTTGAACAAAAATTGCCCTATTAGGGCCTACAGTCTAAACAGGCATAAAAAATAAGCACATGGGGGTAAAAAAAAGTGGAGCACTTGGTTGTTGATAGGACCGTGGGTTTAAGACCTGCAAAAAAAAAGGACGCCACTGGGCGGAGCAGGCGGTGCCGAGGCTGCGCCGCTGGGAACAAGCGGGGCCCTTGGTCACTGAGGTGACTGTAGAGGGGGTCAGAGTGAACACCGGGACAAATGCCGATGGACGATCAGTGTGCGGTCGGTGGGAGCACCGTCGGCGAAAGGATGGCCAGCAGGCAGGCGTCGGAGAATGGGCTGGTGGGGTTAACCGGATTGGTAGGGCTGTTAGTGATGACACCGGATGACGGCAACTTAAGGGATAGGGCCAACCGATCAGAGTCTGCAAATTAATATAAATGCCGACGACGAAAAAACTATAGCCCCAAAAAAAAAAATTAATGCCGACTGTCCAATAAAATACCAGGTCGTCGACAAAATGAATTTTTTGCAGGAACTATATAAAAATTTGTCCGTTTTTGAAAATAAAAATTGCCCAATGACTTAGAAAAAAATTGCCATGATGGAGGACTGAAAGGGGAAATTTTCTTTCTGTAAAAACTGTACGGATTGTACAAAATGCAAAAAACCCTAAATACCTCAAATGTCTCCCGATGTGGATATGTCCAAATCGGACGAATGGGCAGGCGATCTATAGGTTTTGAGGCCTTCTGAGCGCAATGGAGAGGTCGGATAGAGCCTAATCTGCACCAGAAAACAACTTGGTCCCCGGGTAGAGCCAACTAGCCTGCAAAGAAAACCCTCAAGCCTACAAAGAATCTCACTAGCCAAAATTTCTTGATCCTGGGATGAACCTTCATTGGAATAGCTCTGATACCATGTTGGAATGATGGATGCATAGGTGTCCTTGATGAAGCTGCAGTTTTCAATGGAGGACCTTTGCCAGGAAGAAATATTCAACCACACAGAAAGTATGATAATGGCATTCAAATAGAGATTCTATTATGATGATCTAGATATGTTACAAAGAGTACATATGCCTGATTATACAGGCAAGTGCTAAACCTAGAATGCAAAGGATGTTGCCAAGTGTTCAAATCAAACTTCATGTGACAACAAGAAACCCTAACCAACTACCTAGGGAATGATAACAAGATGGAGATAATTTCTAGAAAAGACAACTCATCTTCTAGAAGGGAATCTTATCTCAAACAACATTATTAAATGATTAAATGCAACCGAGGACTAATACGATTAATTAAGACCTAAGTTAACTTATGCTAGTGTAATAAATAATTAATTACACTAACAATATGTATATCATAAAATGAGAGTGTGTTTGTGTATAATGTATGATGATGCTCTTTGTTTAGATAGTACAAGGAGAGATGAAGGAAGGTAGGAGTAAATCATTGACTAACCCTCTGAATATGCAACACATATTTAAAACTTGGAACAAGTGTGAGGACATGTGTAAAGTCCCTATGAAGTGATGCAGGAGCATCCTGGGCGAATAGGTTATCCTCATCAACCAAAAAAATCTGTAGTTTAATTTTTTAGTTTTGATTTATTTTGGTTCTTTGTTGCTGGAAAACTCGGACACAACCTTCAGAAATAGGAAAAATATTCAATGAAAAAAGATCCACACATTTAATTTTGCTCATATTGACAAAGTTGGGAGAGCTCTAATAATCAGAATTTCATGTCGAAAGTTGGGACATTTCTATTTCCTTTTGGTATTCATAAATTTGCACTTAAAAAATAAAATAATTTGAATAGTTTAAAATGCAAAGTATATTTATTTACACCATTTTTATAGAGGAATACAAATCGATGGAAGTGAAATCTAAATATTTTTTTTTGTTTTTAATTGTTCACGGGAACACCACCAGCCAGATACGTCCAAGGGAGGGAGAACTAGAATTTGAAAGGGCAGATTTTTGCAAGGAAGAGACTGCACTTATACATGGGAGAAATATCTCTTGCAAAAGTAGAGCATAAAAGAGAGACCACACAAGGGTCGTAAAAAAAGAGGAGAAGCTGCAGACAGTAGGCAGCGTAGGAAAAAGGAGGGGACTGCACAAATGTAATTGGAGGTGCTGTATTGGGTGAACAGAGGGCTGCAATATAGAGAGGAATTAATCATGTTGCTAGAGGATATAAGGATGGGAGAGTTGTGTATCATTTGAAGGGGTATGTATTGCAGATTTGAAGAGATTGTGGGCAAAGTAAAGGCTCAAGAATAGAGGAATTTACACTGCAAATTTAATTTTCCAGCTTGTAATGTATATTTTCTCGAGACCAATCAATGTATGATCAATTAATTGAATGTAACTACAATTCAATTCAGATAGCATTCAAATTTGTATGCTGATAGAATTTAAAAGTTTGGAATTATTTTTTCTAGTTGAATTTGATAAAATTTTCCTCCATTGTTTTATGAGAATTTAAATTAATTTAAATTGAAAAATGGAATTGTCAATTAAATGGTGATTGGTTGGAATTCTATAATCGATGAATTTGTGTGAAGTTTTGAGTTGAGCAACAAGTGTGTTCTTTTGCTTCTGTGCCAATTGGTATCAGAGCAGGGGATCTTGAGAGTGGAGAGGATCCACCAGGACTTGCGGGAGAGTGAAAAATGGTAGAGAAGAGCTCATGTGAGAACAATTGTAGGTTTATGAAGTCTTGAGAGCCGTGCAAAATTATAGATTGCGAAGAGTGTGATGTGGATTGCAGAAGATTGCAACAAGTGAGATGGGGATATTTGTGAGAAAGAGTCCCATCATATGGGATGGATGGAGGCAACACCAAAAGAGGAAGATCTTCTTAATGATGGCTGATATAACCATGAGAATGGATAGATCGAAAGCAAGGAAATGAGAAGAATTGGTCAATCATGATGAAGATAAGCATGAGGTTGCAGCGAAGACATGCCATGAGGAAGGTATGGAGAAAAAGGGTGAAAGTGAAGCTCGGTGAGCAATTAAGAGGTTGCAAAAAATGGTGAAGATGATGATTTGTTAGCACAAAAGTTGGCGATTGAATAAGAGTGGATGTCGAAGCTCGTTGGTGCAGTGAAAGGAGAAGAGCGAGAAGTTGCAACTGGTGAGGAGGTGAAAGATGTCGCAGTGAAATTTGATGTTGCAACTGTGAGTGAAGATGAGGTAAATCAGTTCTATAATGTTATTTCATTTTCAGATGTGCTAGTAGAAGATGAGATGGATAGAGCACAAGAGCATGTAGTAGATGTTGTGTGGTTGTGTGTAGAGTTGGTTGAGGATGTTGCAGGGTATTGGTGGAGGTGGACGGTTAGAGGTGGGTTTGAACCCATGGAAGAGGAGGGAAGTGTGGAAAAAATTTGGCGGAGGAGGTCAAGCTTTGGTGGACATGAGTCCACAGGGTGCTGACAAGAAGTTGAGTCCACTTTTTGGCCAAAAAGTGGAAGTGCTTTCCTTGATTTTCAGAATTTGACACATTTTACCTTAAAATTTGAAGCAATTAGAGATGGAAGCTTGAAAAAAGTCACTAATCATAAAATGTAGTATTCAGAATCTAGTTTCCAAATATGTAATTTATTTCAATACCTAGAAACTACAAATTGATTTTCAATAGGTGTTTCTAAAAACCATTGTTTAAAAGTCACTTTTTTTACCATACCATGCACATGTATGCCATCCATATTTTGACCTAGAAATTATCATATTTTTCTAAATCCTTTTGGGAAAAGATTTGTAACTCATTGAAGCACACTTTCAATATTTTTTGTAATTTTTTAATGAAATTTTTTTGTTAAATTTTTACTAACCATATTTGTCATTTTGAAAATTTGTTGTGTATGTCATGCATAAGATGACCTAAACTTATAATTTTTTTATTTTTTTTTTAAATTGAAAAGAATTGTCTGAAGTACATTTTTAGTGCAATTCGTTTTACAAAATAATATTTTAATATATTTTTTTTAAATAGTAAAAAACCTTGATATTTCAAGTTTATGGACCGGTTTCATTAGAAATTAATTGAAAAATAGAAAAAATAATTCGATTGTAAAAGAATTACATATTTAGAATCTACACTGTCTCATCTATAATGGGTTTTAATTTCGTCAAAAAATTCTGCAAATTTAAATGTCTTCAGACATATGCCCAAAGTCACTATTTTCTTGTGACATTGCTAGGACCTTCAACTTGTAGGTCAAACTAGGTCCAAAGCTTAGGTTCGGGTCCCCAAGCCTTTTTCCCGAACCGGAAAACAAAGCAAAAATTCGACCAAAAAATCAAATTTTTAAAAAAGGGATCCCATTTCATAATTTTTTTTTTTTTGTTAATGATTTTAAGAAATGAGATCCCATTTATTAAAAAGCAGGATCCCGTTTCTTAAAATCATAAAAAAATTATTTTTTAATGAAACAGGATCCTCTTTCAAAACATGATCCCATTTTTTAAAAAGCAGGATCCCATTTTAGAACGAGATCTCGTTTAAAAAAAAATAAGATCCCATTTTTGGCTGAGGGTCCCGAACCTAAATGGGATCCTATTTTGTTGAAGCTGATTTTAGGTTTTTTTCTAAGGCAAAAACTTCCATGTTTCATGGACTCATCTTCTTGCATTTAGCCCACGATAGGGAGAAGGAAGAAGGTACAACATTGTTTGAGGAAGGTGGTTCCAACATGATGTTGGAAAAAGTGGAAGAAAGATTGAACTGAAGCACTTTGGACAACGATGGAGTTCACTGCAGGTTGCACTCAACCTGGAAGAGTAGTTCAACTACTCAACTCCATCATTGTGAGCCTATGATCACAATATTTCTACCCAACGTGTCTGATACTAGAGAATCCTGGGCAAATAGGTTATCCTCATCAACAAAAAAAATTGCAGTTTAATTTTTCAATTTTGATTTATTTTGGTTCTAAGTTGCTGGAAAACACAAACATGACCTTCGAAAATGGAAAAAGCATTCAATGAAAAAATATCCACACATTTAATTTCGCTCATATTGATGAAGTTGTGAGAGCTCTAATAATCATAATTTCATGTTGGAAGTTGGGACATTTCTATTTCCTTTTGGTATTCATAAATTTGCACTTAAAAAATAAATAATTTGAATAGTTTAAAATGCAAAGTATATTATTTACACCATTTTGGTAGAGGAATACAAATCGATGGAAGTGAAATCTAAATAAAAGTTTTTGTTTGTAACTGTTCACGGGAACACCACCAGCCAACCACACCCAAGGGAGGGAGAATTAGAATTTGAAAGGGTAGATTTTGGCAGGGAAGAGACCACACTTATATTTTGGAGAAATATCTCTTGCAAAAGCAGAGCATAAAAGAGAGACCACATAGGGGTCATAAAAAAAGAGAAGCTGTAGATAGTAGGCAACATAGGAAAAATGAGGGGGCTGCACACATGTAATTGGAGGTGTCGTACTGAGTGAATAGAGGGATGCAATATAGAGAAGAATTAATCATGTTGCCAGAGGATATAAGGATGGGAGAGTTGTGTATCATTTGAAGGGATATATATTGCAGATTTGAAGAGATTGTGGGCAAAGTAAAGGCTGAAGAACAGAGGAATTTACACAACAAATTTAATTTTCCAAATTCTAATGTATATTTGCTTGATACTAATCAATGTATGATCAATTAATTGAATGGAACTACAATTCAATTCAGATAGCATTTAAATTTGTATGTTGATAGAATTTAAAAGTTTGGAATTTTTTTGTCTAATTAAGTTTGATAAAATTTGCCTCCATTGTTTTGTGAGAATTTAAATTGATTTAAATTGAAAAATGGAATTGTCAATTAAATGGTGATTGGTTGGAATTCTATAATCGATAAATTTGTGTGAATTTTTGAGTTGAGCAGCGAGTGTGTTCTTTTGCTTTTGTCATTAAGTGAGAAAAACACTAAATAAAATCTAAGTAAACTTAAACTAAGTGTGAATGGATCAACCTAGCTTGATAAATTAATTAGATGGATAATGCTATTTATGCTAACACATATCCTTAAGTGAAAATTAGGGAGAATAGATACAACGATGATGTGTACCAACTACAAGGCCATGTTAGGTACCCATGTACAAACAAGTTTCTCATAAATGGAGTAAAGGAGAAAAACCTATAAGATAAAAAATCCTCTCCATAAAAGAAATGATACAACGAGAATTTACAATTGAAGAAGAAGAAATAATTTGCATGACCCCCAAGAACTATTTGTATTGCACAAGTACAAGAAATTTTCCCCCCATAGGAGAGAAAAGGGAGAAGGTCTATGAAATCCCTCTAAAAAGTGAGAAGAAAAGAATCCCATGTGAGGAAATGCTCCATACCAAAATTTAGATGAGAAGAGAAACCATGCAACCTGTTCTCAAAATGCCTCATGTAGTGCTAATAGATGCTTGACACTAAATTTTGAAGACAGTCCATAATTGTTGAACAATATTTCTCCCCTTGGGAAGAAACAACACCATGAATGCATGAAATATGAATTTCCATTCCAAATAGGAATATGCAGGAAGAAGGAACAATGTCTCCAAAGTTTGTACACGATAGAAACAGATGTAGCCCAAGATAATATCATTGAATTCTTCTCAAATGTCTCCAATCCATTATAATTATTTGATGAAAGAAGAAGAGGGTGAAGAACAAGTTTATCCAAAGAAGATGAGGGTGATGCAACTCCATCGAAGCTATCATCAAATAGTAGATGAATTCTCTCAATTGTGTCTTCTAAATCTATAATGTAGGACTCTAAAAAAAGGATGATCTATTTGGTAGAAATGTGTCCTAATGTGGTGGATTTGGATAATTGATATCAATATCTTGTTGCAAAGAATCACTAGAAGCCATGGATGTATCAACACTAGATTAATATATGTAGCAATAAGTGATGGAGGATATGAGATCTCAATGCAATTCATCAGACTGTATTGTTCATCCCAAAGTGATGTGTTTGTTTCACAAGATGTCTAAGTGCAACCATATGATGATTTTTCACATGTTGGTTTTCAAATAAAGAAATACCATGATTGAGAAGAAGTTGCTTCAATTCACCAATTTGTTTATGAATACAATCTTATGATGTATGATTTATATTCCCATAATAACCACATTTGATTTTATATTTATTAGGAGGATTACAAAGGATACTTAGATGTAAGGGATTTAGAATCACAAGACTACTCTCCTTGATTCAATCAATGGACGCCCCCCCTCCCAAATTTTTTAATAGTTTTTGGCACTTCAATTTTAGTGCATTTACAAGTACCACAAGGTTGATTTGATGTAAGTAATATGATTACCAATACTCAGTTTGGAGGCATATGGTAAATTATAATTTTGATATATATTGTCAAGAAAAACTAATAGCACCATTGCATAGTGCTAAAAAAAGTAGATTAATAAAAATGGGACTAAAAATGGAGTTTTTATGTGCCCAAATGAGCACTTTGAAGTGTCAAACATAGAAACTATATAGGGTGACCTCTAATAATCTGTGATTTTTGAGAAATTCATACACCATAATTACAAATTGATAAGACCATGATGTAGGGCATTAAAATTTACTTTAAAAAAAGCTTAAGAAAATGATTTCATATGGCTTAGATATTGGGCCTTTAAAATTTGAATTCTAAAAAGAAAATGTTGATCAAGAGAGGGTTTAATTTTGGGGGAAATATGGTGATTTCGGTGAAAAAGAAAAACCTAGAATAGTCCTTATTGTCAGAATATTCAAAGCCACAAACATATTAGCTTGAAATTGGCTTTTGAGCTTGAAATCACTATTTGTAAATTTGAATTGCCAAAAATGGGTAGAAAACTACTTTTCGATAGACATGTGGTTTTTAATGAATATCCCCTGAAATATGCCAAAAGGTTGTGTGGGATTAAGAAAAATTAATGCTGGAGTAATAGGAAAATCACCTAATAATTAATTAATTATTACTCTTTTTACTTTATTCACTTAAGCTAAACTTCTGAGTGTTTTTTAATTATTAGATTGAGCTATACTTAGGTCAAATTGTCTTATATCATACGATGAAGACATTTATAATGATATAACTTAATCCTCACCTAGGGTTTCATCTAAGTTTTCTTTTTTCCTTTTATAAGGATTTATTTATACATTGTAATCGTCCAAGTTATTTAGATTAATTCAACACATTTAGTTGTTTTTTAGGATCCATTCTATTCTCAAGGTTGCATGAGCACATCAATGGATTTTTATCTCTATATGTAATAGGTGTTTTGGTTGTAGGTGAATTCTAGGAGCTATGAGATTCACTATCAACTCCAACATGGTATCAAAACACCAGATCTATGACTTCCTATCCAAAACTTGAGAGATCTAGCCTTGAGGGAAAATAAACTCATCATGGAGCAAAATGGGCATCATCGTTGGACCCAGAATGACCAAAAACCTAAGATCGCCTATCAAATCACTGAAATCTAGGAAATTGATTTTTTTTAGGTTACAAAAATCTTGAGGTAGAAATCCATACAACCGTACGATTTCTAGGTGACCTATGTAGGCCCTTGCGTCAATTTTTTTTTTTTGTATTGGCACAAAGTCTTAAAAAAATGGTTTTTTTATTTCAAAAATTTCCAAAAGAAAGGTAGGGTTTTTAACTCTGTGCAAGGTACCCTCTAGGTAACTGTGGAAAGATGGGGTACCAAAAAGGGGTCTTAAGTGGTCACTTTTAAAAAAAAAATAAGGAAATACTGACCTTGGATGAGAAATTGAGGATAGTTACACTCAATTTTAAGATGCAACAAAAACAATGTTTGTAGTGCTCCGAGTCTACTTTCTAAGCTACTAATTCTTTTTGAAAATGGTAGAGATTAAGGGGTTCAAAAGGAGACATAGAAATTGGTGATGTTTTTGTCAGAAAAACATCATAGTGTCTTTTGTGGCTCCCTCAAAAGGTTAATTTTTTTTGGTATTTTTAAAATCACTTCAATGAGAAATTAGCTAACATTTAGTTTTTGCCCAATTTTTTTGATAATTTTTTAATGAATATTTAATTTTTTACTAATTTTCAAAGTGGGTACGTCTTGAAAAATAAAATTTTGGCCATGCTACCCCTATATTTTTTGAAAACTATTCGAAAATATATATTTTTTGAATATCCACGTAGAATGGAGTCTATTTTATAAAAGTATAATTTATTTTAAATTTCAATGAACGGTTAAAAAATGAATTAAAAAATACTGAACACTGGTTTTTGAAAAGAAATAGACACACAAACAAAAGAAATTAAAGATGAAAGCCTTAACATTATCAAAATGTGAAAAAAATTACATCGTTAAATAACTAAGAGAGAGCCTAACATTACCCAGGTGTTCAATTTACTCGACCTTGAAACACATGCAAATCTAATAGTTATGACGAATGAGATTATGTGGAATCTTGTAGAATATGCAAAAACATGTCTTTGGATATTGGGAAGGCACTCCAAGCCTTTGGGTTGGTAATCCAAAGAAAATCCCAAGCCTAAGGCTTAGAGATTCACAAATCAAGATATAAGGCTTGAGGATTTAGGGTATTGGGTAGAGGGTAGAGGGTAGAGGGTTGATGGTTTAAGGGTTAAGGCTCAAGGGTTTAAGGGTTTAAGGTATAGGGTTGAAGGATTACGGTTGAGGGTAGAGGGTTGAGGATTTAAGGGTTTAGGGTTTAAGGGTTGAGGGTTTAGGGTTGAGGGTATAGGGTTGAAGGATTAGAGTTGAGGGTTGAGGGATAAGGTTTGAGGGTTTAAGACTTGAGGGTTGAGGGTTTAAAGAGAGAGAGAGAGATTGGGAGGTGAGATAGAGAGAAGTAGAGAGGGAAGGAGAGAGGGAGGGAAGTGAAAGAGAGGTAAGATTAGGGTTTAAGGGATGAGGGTTTAAGGGTTTAGGATTTAGGGTTAAGGATTGATGGTTGAGGTTCTAGGGTATAGGGTAAAGTACTTAGGGTTTAGGATTTAAGATACAAGGTTGAGGTTAATGTACAAGCTTGAGCGCATAGTGAATTGTGGTGAAACTTCATATCACACACAAAACAAGACATAAATAGCACCAAGAAGATGTCATAATTGGTCAAAGATAGGTCTCATTGATGTACCTTAACCCAAGCCCCTATTGACACATGATAATAGTTAAGAAACCTTAACAAAATCAAAATTTTCAAAATGTGAGCGCGTTATGGAGAAGTTGAAATATGGTAATTTTTAGATAAAGCTATAACACAAGCATGTTATAATGTGAGTGCGATATAACGTGAGCGTGTTATAACATGAGCACATTTTGTATTGCTCTAAAAATGGTAAAAAATTCAGGACACCTGTGATCCAAGCTCACATGCTTTATTTTGTGTGTGATTTGACAAAAAATGCTTTTTGATGTTGTTGGGAAGAACACATACAAATTTTACACATTGCACCACCTTTGCATGAACTTTCCACCACCTTTTTCTGGTTTTCCAACTTAAGGAGGAAATAACAGTTTTAACATCAATTTTGATTATATCAACTCAAGTTATAATATTTGTAGTGTTTCAAATGCTAATTATGATTGAATTGTTATAATTTAACATTATATGTATTGGTTAATTGTATAGTTTTTAGTAATTCTATTAGAGTTATATACAATTGAACATTGAAAATGAAGCAAGTTTGTGAAAAGCTCAAATTGTAGGAGTTTGACGCAAGAAGAAAAAGACTACACATAATTGGATAGTTTCTCCTTTTCAAATCTCTGTATTTAAGGTATGTCAGGTCTTTATACATGTTCTTTACATTTTCCTTCATTCTATTATGTTTCTTTATCATCACTTATCATACATGCTTAATACAATGCTTTGGTTTTATTATCATGTTGATTTTGGGATTAGATTTTGCTAAGTATTGAAAATTATGAGTGCTCAACATACATAGCCTTAATCAAATGCATTGGATTTTCCTAAGGGATTAGATTATATTTTGTTAAAATGCATATTCCACGTTCATCATTGTTTGTTTTTACTTTTTGACATCTATGAGCATTCAAGTGGGGTTCCTTTGAAAATTCTCATTTTAACCTTAGCCCCTCTTGGAAAATTTTAACCTAGAAAATTCTTCACTCTTTATAGTGGTTTGGCTGCTCTTCTAGTATCATGCAGCTCTTGGGAAACCAAAAAGATATGGTTTGTATTGCTACAATATCCACATAGTTTCTTCCTTTCTTCCCTTCTCTAACCTTAATCTCTTCCTCTACAATGTCCTTCGCTTTAAACTCATTGCAGTAGGATCTATTGTCATTATATTCTTCTCTATAACTACTAGAAGGTATGTCTTTAGGGAATTTGAGTACCATAGTTTGAATTGACTATATATCCACAAGGACCAAAAAAAACACTTTTCAACCTCCTTGAAGGCTCCCTTTATTGCAACATTTCCCTCATCTTCCTCACACTCTCTAAAGTAATTGCTACAAACTTGTTGTCAAACCCTCTATGGCTGGGAAACAACTTCAACTTCACCCCAAAATAGCGAAATTCACTTATATATGACAAAGGTTCCAAATGAAAATGTTGGTTAAGGTATGATATGGTGAATATCTAGCAATGTTTGTGGCTAGAGATGAAAGGAAATATGCCACGAAGGTTACACAATGTGCCTAGTGTTCTTATACATTAGGATTGATGACATTAAATATGTGTAATTGATTATAAGGATTTTGTGTCAATCATCAAATACCATGCATTTTATTTAGTCTTATGGTGTGTCCTATTGCACTTATGAATTAGGAATAATTTTTGGAATCAAGGAACACTGAGAAGGGGGGGTAAATCAATGTTATGCACTTTTTAAGTTTATTAATCTGATCCTTAAAACACTTATAACATTCAACCAAAAGAAATATGCATGAACATAAGACAAACAACCACAACACCATAACACAAGGATTTTTATGTGGAAACCTTGTTAGGGGAAAAACCACGATGGAAGGCTAATCCACAATATGAGTATACTTAGAAATAAGTGTTTACAAAATGGGAATACACTTGCATTCAGGAACACTACCTAGAGCTCACTACTCAGAAATGAAGAATCACTGTCTTACAGAACATTCAGATTAAATCCATCTGAAGAATTGAACTGAAGGAATAACATCTACTAATTCCTTATTATAGTTCCAGTCAAGCTCATCAATCAAATTCTTGACCTTCTGTCTAATTCTTCTCTTCTACTCTGACTACTTTGACTCGCATCACAAATCCTTTTATGCACAAGTGAAACTATGCATAATCTCTCTACAATCCTTATGATATTCACAAATAACATCAACACACTTCACATCATATATCAAAATGATATAATCAATCACTTATATATATCCACAACTAAATATTTAATCGCTACATGTCGGCTCCAAAAAAAAAATGAAAATATTTACAAACTGTCGGCTCAATCCAAAATTAATTCTCAATGCACACCATCCAAAGTCAGCCACAAGATAGTGATGACGAAAAACATGTTTGAACACAAAAACACTTAAACAATTACTCCTCAAATATTGACAACGGCTACATCCACCAAGTCAGCCTTCATGCACTGTTAAACAAAAAATTAATCAACCGAATCTTCTAACTTGCGCACAGATCGATACGAGGCTCTAAGATTCAAGAAAAATAGAGATCATATACCAAACAACCTTTCCTGAGATCCAAAAATAAAAAGAATAACAAAAAATTGCATGTGAATCGATGAACACAATTCTGTCAGATGCTCTGTTCTTGCTTGATAGTTAATCACAAAACTTCAATCAGACTTCCAGTATGATCAAATGATGACGTGTGGATCAAATAACTGACTAGGGTTTCCATCAATGACAACACCAAATGAAATTTTTAGTGTCTCTTTCCAACAATGACATTACTTATATGGCTAATATACATGAAACTCTAATGTCATGCCTAGTGTGCTTGCACATTCACCATGGTTGAATGAAATCAACTCTAGTTTGTAATGGATTAAATTTGATATGTCATATATGGTGTGCATTAAGGTTGAATGACATAGTATCCTTTGATTTTTGTGCATTTTGAGTGAAGATTCCATCATGAATATAGTGCATCAAACTCCTACATTATGTGTCTAGTACGCTTAACCATGCATCATGGTTAGCAATATTTATGATAGTGTGTTTTGATAAATCTAAATATATAGACCAATAAAAATTAAAATGGTTAGAAAATTCAATACGTAATCTACAACAACAAGTAGTGTGTGTGTGATTTATTTTGACATAGAAAGGTTTTAGCATTTCAAAATTTCTTTGAAAAATTTTAACTTGAGGATACATCTCTAGAAATTTGCCAAAAACTTGTGTTTGAGTCATATCCAAAAAATGATTTGGATGTGGCTCACAGTTTCGACTACTGATTCTCCTTCTTACCACATCCCTTTGATTTGGAGATACCCTTATGTAATTCTTCCAAAAGTATTCAATTAGCGATCTCAATGCTTCAACAATTGGTTTATATTTTTGTGGTAGTCTCCCCGAGAATACCCATAATTCATTGTCATTGGTGTCCTCGATTCTTTGGCGCCTTCCAACGGCTCTTGATAAATTTTTTCTATTAGTTCTAAATTCTTGACTTGTTTTTATAATGAGACAAGCTTTCTTTGTTTGATTACTTACTATTTTCGATGTAATGACACGTTGTGTGACATTACTATCTTTTGTGCGTGAGGTGTTACCCACACTCTCATGAGAACTCATTAGATTCTTCACAATATATTTTTCACTTGAAGCCTCCGATGTTCTCAACCCAAGAATATTCATGATGGACCTAAAATTTATACTTCACATCATTTCAACAAATAGTTGACATCTTCCGGTCTCATTTAATTTCTCAAAGTACACTCTCCAAATCTTATTAGCATATCTTCTACAAGTGTGCTTTGGAATCTTATCTTCCATTGGCTACAAAATATTCTCATCAATATCATTCAAATACTTGGGATTTCTACGCAAAATTCTAGGTGGTGTTCTCAAAGGTAAATTTTGATCAACATTAGGAATTTCATTAATATTTAAATGATATTGGATAGATGGCATACCTTCGATTGAAGATGGAATAGATGACGTACCTTGAAGTTGAGATGGGAATATGGTGTACCTCCTTCTTCACATGTGAGTGATGATGCACTTTCAACTCGAGATGCGATAGATGGTGTCCCTCTATCTTGACTTGTGGTAGAGGACATGTCTCCAACTACGGTATTCAAATATCTCATAGCACAATTTTTTTGCATTTGTTCCCTTTGTGCCGCCAATAGCATATCTCTAGTTGATGGTTGAAGTTCTTGTTTAATTGGCACGTCTTTGACTATCGTGTCTAATTTCTCTTCTCATGAAGTTCCCTCATATTTACTAATTTCTTTTCATTCTTAGCTTCTTGCTCTTCCTGTGTTGGTTTAATCCTTGATTGTTTCCTTAGCATGACAAATAATTTTATCTGTAGCATGTAAAAGAGATAAATATTAGTTCCACCATAGTACTATTGAGTAAATAAATAACTTACACAAATATGAAATTTGTCATAAAATTACGATGCACACAATATATGACAGTCAAAAAGAGGCATGAGGAGGGGCAACAAAGGGCATGAAGAGGGCAGAAAAAAAGTGCAACAAAATCCATTCAACTCAATGACACATGTGTCATTATAAAATTCAAACGAATCCATACAAATAAATAAAATATATGTCATTCAACC